>JAKELJ010000291.1:0-38230 GCA_025594165.1 Tamias sibiricus
TAGAAGCACAATTTCATAATATTGCTAGTTGTGGATCCAACCTAGTTGTCCCTCGGGTAGACTGAGTGGATAAAGAAAATGTTTGGTATATATACAAAACAATGGGAATTTTACTTAGCACTAAAGAGAATAAAATAATTGACAATTTGCAGGTAATATGGATTAAGTTGGAGAAATATCATGCTAAGTGAACATCAAGTCTATCTCAAAAATCACAATACCAAATGTTTCCTCTGATATTAAGAGAAGCTCGTTTCACAGTATTGGTTGGATTACAGCGGTACATTAAGAGGATTAGAGGAACACAAACATGGTTCAACAGGAATGGGAGGGGACAAAGGGAGGGAGGCAAGGGGGGGAAAGGTGATAAAAAAAGAATAAACGTGGTTGAATAAGATTCGATATCATTATTCCTACATTGCAATGATTGAAGACTTGTCATGCTGTTGAATATACTTTGTATACTACAAACTGTTTTGTGTAAATAAAAGATGCCTCTATATGGTATACAAGTATGAACTGTAAATACATAATTTACTATAAAATAAAAATTTAAAATATTTCTATGTATTTGAGAACTAGATAATCTATCTATATCTACACACCGCTGTAGGAACATATTGTTACTGTTTAACTGTCTATATTAAATACTGTTTTTTGATAATACTTGCACTATTTCAGGGGAAACTCTTCACAGGAAGATACAAGTTGCACATAAACTTTATTTGGTTTCAGGAAAACTTCCATACCACTCACAAATAGGAACATCTAAATGAACATTAGACCATTCATACTTTCCAACAACAAGCATCTAAACTTACTCTCACCTCATTACTCTTTGAAAACCTTTAAATTTTCCACTCTTATGTTCACCAAATCTAAACTGTTATTAGCATAGTCCCTTACCCAAGTACCTAATCAAGCTCCCACAGAGATACGATTTTTACCCTTAAACCATATACTTCTCACGCTTCATAAATAATCCAATTTTACCACTGTACACCCTCTAGAGATGCTACTCAAGATTCTATCAAGATAATTACCCTTCTCTTACTGCTAATAGTTTTGGTTTTGTGATATTTTCAGGGGACCAGCTTTTTATAAGTTCACTAACAACTCCACAGGGGAAATTCTCAAACTTCCCAAATAGGACAATATGATGGCAAGTTTTTAAAATTGGCTATTAACTGGTGATAAGTGAAAAGCAAAAGACCAATTTTTAGAGTAACTTCATATTTAATGAAACAACAATGTATGGTGACTGTTACAGGGGTTAGAGTACGAGAAGAAAATGAATTTGCATCGCACTATGGATGACTGTAGTTTACTGTTGCAAAATCCCTACCTAGCTTTTAATTTTTCTTTTTCCTCTTTTGAACACCGTGGTCTGTAATTTTAGAATTGGAAAAATATATTAATTGAAACTGACCTTTAAAGCATTCTGGATGGATAAAATATTCTTAGACTTTTAGGATTAGATAAGCCTTTCTTACTCTTACTATGTAAAGGTAGTATTTAAGCAAGATTTTAAATGTCCCTCACTCTCCACAAGATGCTTTGGATTATGGCCCCCAAGAAGCAGGCAGGGATGAAAGATATTGAGGTGGAGCTCTGGCCCTGGAGCACTTCTGGAAAAACATCATCCATTAGCCTCTTGCACTACCTGAGTTTTAATTTGAAGAAGCTCCACCTACTCATTCACTCAACTGCTTCTCCCTGGTGATAGATATTTAAATTATAGCCGGAGAGCCGCCCATCCAGTGCTTACGCAGGTAAACCTAGAGGCTAGTGCCCCACCCTCCACAAAGGAGAAAGTGTAGGTATCAGGAATTGGGCACCTAGCACTATGCTGTCTTCAAACCAATTGCCACTTTGGGGTAGGTATATCAAAAGCTGCCTCCCCCCTTTTTTCTCCTACATTGTGCCTTCAAATAAAGGACTCCAAGCCTACTCACATGGTTTGTTGTGTCTTTGGCTTGTGGATTAGGTGTATATTTGCCAAAGGGGGCAAATTTGCAGGCTACGTCCATTTATTCATTTACAGATTGAATCATTTAACTAAGGGATTATGTGTTTGCAAGGATGCTATGCTTGTGGTTGTGACCTTACATTGGTGATCCACAAAAAATATGCTTTTTATACCCGCATAAAGCCGGAGTCTAACAGGAAACATTGGAAGCCATCTAGCACAATGATTTGCACAAGGAAGAGTAAACTTATATACTAGATAAGGATCGTCCACTGTGCCCTTTTAGCACTATGATTGTGCATATCACAGTCAGAGAAGTTGAAAAATGATCCCTCCAAAATTATGATTGAATTCTGCGGTCCCTAAAGGAAGGGAAGAAGATATTATTGGCAAAGTGGTGGGGACGATCTATTTCCATACAGAGTAATACAGCTTGGAGAAGAATGACAACCTCTAAGAAGTATGATGTAGGCCAATGTATAGAGCAAGCTCCCTGGAATAAGGGTAAGGCAAGGTAGAAAAGTCACAGAACCTACAAGGGTCTTTGGAGACTCCATTTTGGTTTCATGAATTTAACCTGGTGAGCAGAGGGTAAAGGAATGGATTGTTAGCGTGAGCAGTGATTTTCTAAAAATTAGGAAGCGTCAGGGAATTCTGGACTTCAAAGAGTGGCAAAAAGCTCAATTATCTTCTGTAATTTCTGTAGCATCTGTTGTGATATTTCCTTTTTCATCACGATATGTTTAGTAATTTTGAGTTTTACTCTCTCCATTCTCTTTGATTATCCATGGTGTAACGGTGTGTGTCCAATTTTATTTATTTTTTTCAAAGAAACTACCATTTAGTTTTTTTTTCAACTCCAAAGACATTTATTTTTAAATTAAGTCATTGGAGCACCCTATTCGGCAGTGTGGTCTGGTATGAGATCACAACGGAAGTAAGCCAACTTTTTTGTTTTGTCAATTTTTTCAATTGTTTCTATGGTTTCAATTTCATTTGATTTCAGCTCTGATTTTAATCTAGTATTTCCATGTACTTCTACACGCTTTTGGTTTTGATTTGTTCACTCTTTTTCTAGGGCTTTGAGATGTAATGTTAAGTCATTTATTTGTTTGACTTTTTATATCTTTTAAGGAATAGAACTCCATACAAATAAACTTTCCTCTTAGAACTGCCTCATAGTGTCCCAGGGAAAAATTTCATACAAATGTTGTGTCTGGTGTTCTCTCGTTCACTTCTAAAAACTGCTTAAATCTCCTCCTTGATGTCTTCTTGCAAACTCATTGTTCATTCCGTAGCATATATATTTAGTCTCCAGGTGATGGAGTAGCTTTTATTTCTTATTCTGTCATTGATTTTCTAATTTCATTCCATTATGATCAGAAGGAATCGCACGGTAGAATCTCTACTTTTTTATATTTTGCTAAGAAAGTGTTTTAGGGCATAATGTATGGTCCAATTTTAGGAGATGGATCCATGTGCCTAGCTGAGAAGAATGTTAGTTGAAGGATGAAATATTCTATAATATGTAAGTTAAGTATAGCGTTATTGATTGTATTATTGTTGTTCTATGTTTTCTTTGTTCAGTATTTTGTTTGGAAGATATATCTCACAGTGGTTGTTTGAGGTGTGTTTAATAAGTCCTCCCAAAATTAAATGTGTTGTGGTCTATTTGACTCTTGAACTTGAGGAAGAGTATGTCTGCATTGAACATGGATGCTCCATTGTTTGGGGCAATATATATTTATTAAATTGTTATAGTCTTGTTGGTGTATGGTTCGCCTTAGAGCAGTTATGTAGTGTCCTTCTTTATCCATTTTTGATTAACTTTAGCTGAGAGTCTACTTTTATTTGATATGAGAATGGAAACTCGTTGTTTGCTTCCACAGTCCATGTGGGTTGCTGAGTAGATTTTCCCCCAAACTTTCAACCTTCAGTCTGTGGATGGGCGTTTTCCTATGAGATGTTGTCTCTTGGAGGCAGCATGTAGATGGAGTCCTCTTTTTATTTTATTTTTTTAAATCCAATCTGCTAGTCTATTTCTTTTTGATTGGTTAAGTTCTTCGGCCATAAACCTTTAGGTGTAATTATTGAGAACATGATTTCCACAGCCATATTTTTTGTTTATTTTTGTATTTAACTTGACTTTGGTTTCAATCCTGTCCCGATTAGTTTTTTCCTTTAGTGTAATTACCTCCCTCTGCGGATTTTCAATCATTGTTTTTTTTATTTCCTCCTTTGTGGATATATTTTTTCTGAGGATGGTTTCTGGAGTGCAGGCTTAGAATATTATTTTGAAAACTTTATACTCCAATAAATAAGAAAATATTGACAGGCAATGGTACAAATTTCTAGAAGTCATATTGAATTTGCCCAAATTCGAATCAGATTATATATACAATTTAAACAGATCAATTTTCCAAGTTGATGAAATATAGGATACCATCAGAAGCCTATCCAACCCAAAAAAGCCCATGACCCAGATGGATACAGAGCTAATGCTCTACAAGACATTTAAAGAAGAACTAATACCAATAACCTTCAAATAATTTCAATGAAATAGATAAAAAGAGGGGAGCACATCCAAACTCAATCTATGAGGCCAATCACACCTGATTCCCAACACAGGCAAAGACACTATTAAAAGAAAGAAAACTTCAGACCAATATCTTCTAATGCACAACTAGCATGAAGAAATTATCTCAATAAAAATCTGGCAAATTGGAATACAATAAAAACGTATCAAAAAGGATAGTACCTCCGATCAAAGTGGGGTTTCATTCAGGGATGCAAGATTGGTTCAACATATGGAAATCAACAAATGTAATTCATCACATAAATAGACTTAAGGATAAGAACCACAGGTCCATCTCAATAGATTGCAGAAAAAAGCATTCTACAACTACAGCACCCATTCAATGTTCAAAGTACACTAGAAACAACTAGGGCTATACCGAACATATCTCACAATTAATTTAAAGCTATCTATGGCAAAGCCCCAGCCAGCCAACATCATTCAAAATGGAGAAAAAATTGAATAGCATTCCCTCTAACAACTGGAACATGACAGGGATGCCCTCTTTCCACCACTTAATATTTAGCAAAGTTCTTGAAACACTGACCAGAAGCAATTAGACAGATGAAAGAAATTAAAGGGATACAAATAAGTAAGTTAGAACTTCAAATAAACACTATTTGCCTATGATAAAAGATTCTATACCTAGAAGATATAAAAAAAAATTCACCAGAAAACTTCTAGAACTTATAAATGAACTTCAGCAATATGTATGCAGAATACAAATTCAACACCCAGAAATCAAGGCAGTTCTGTATATCAGTGACCAAATCCTCTGAAAGGGAAATGAGGAAAACTACCCTATTTACAATAGCATAAAAATAAATAAATAAATATAAACATTTAGGAATCAACCATAATGAAAGAGGTGAAAGACCTCTAACAATGAAAACTACTAGAATGCTAAAGAAAGAAATTATAGAAGACCTTTAGAAGATGAAAGATCTAACCTTATTCTTAGATAGGCCTATAATTAATATTGTTCAAAATGTCCATAACTACCAAATAGCACTGATATAGATTTAATGCAAATTCCAATTAAATCCCAATGACATACTCTCATAGGAATAGAAAAAGCATTA
Source organism: Tamias sibiricus (assembly GCA_025594165.1). Lineage (NCBI taxonomy): Eukaryota > Metazoa > Chordata > Mammalia > Rodentia > Sciuridae > Tamias > Tamias sibiricus. Next base: position 5,627 of record JAKELJ010000291.1, read on the forward strand.
TGAAATTCATCTGGAAAATAAGAGACCCCAGAATAGCTACAAGAAATCCTTAGCAAGAAGAGTAAAGCAGATGGCCATCCCAAGAGGGGGGGGGTACGCAGATACTTAAACTATACTATAGAGCAATAATAACAAAAAACAGCATGGTATTGGCACCAAAATAGACTTGTAGACCAATGATAGAATTCGAGGACACAGAGACAAACCCACATAAATACAGTTATCTCATATTAGACAAAGGTGCCAAAAATTGTACTTTTGAGAAAGAGATAGCCTCTTCAACAAAATGGTGCTGGGAAAACTGGAAAAAATCCATATGCAACAAATATGAATTAAACCCCAACCCTTCTCTCACCATGCACAAAATTCAATTCAAAGTGGATCAAGGACCTAGGAATTAGACCAGACAAATAGCCTAATAGAAGAAAAAGTAAGCTCCAATTTCCAACATGTGGGATTAGGCCCCAAATTCCTTAATAAGAATCTCCTATAGCACAAGAATTTAATATCAAGAATCAATAAATGGGATGGATTCAAACTAAAAAGTTTCTTCTTCAGCAAAAGAAACAATCAGTGAGGTGAATAGAGAGCCTACATTAATTGGGAACAAATTTTTACCCACATGAGCACATCAGATTAGAAAGCAACTAATCTCTAGATATATAAAGAACTCAAAAATCTTAACAAGGAACTGAAACAAATAACACTTCTCAATAAATGAAGATACAGACACTTCTCAGAATAAAATACAACTCAACAAATATATGAAAAAATGTTCAACATCTCTAGCAATTAGAGAAATGAAAATCAAAAGCTCTCTAAGATTTCATCACAGATCACTCCAGTCAGAATGGCAGCAATTAAGAATACAAACAACAATAATTATGTTGGAGAGGATGTGGGAAAAAGGCACACTCATACATTGCTGGTGGGACTGCAAATGGTGCAGCCAATATTGGAAAGCAGTATGGAGATTCTTGGAAAACTGGAATGGAACCACCATTTGACCCAGCTATCCCACTCCTGGTCTATACCCAAAGGACTTAAAAACAGCATACTACAGGACACAGCCACATCAATGTTTATAGCAGCACAATTCACAATAGCTAAATTGTGGAACCAACCTCCAGATGCCCTTCAGTAGATGAATGGATAAAGAAAAATGTGGAATATTACACAGCATTAAAAGAGCATTAAAAGAGAAATAAAATCATGGCATTTGCAGGTAAATGGATGGAGTTGGAGAATATTATGCTAAGTGAAGTAAGCCAATCCCAAAAAAACAAATGCCGAATGTTTTCTCTTACATGAGGATGCTGATCCATAATGGGGATTCGAGTGGGCAGCATGGGAGGAATAGAGGAACTCATAATGCTGAAGGACCATTAGGAGGGAGGGGAAGGGAGGGGAAGGGGATTAGGAAAGATGGTGGAATGAGATGGACATCATTACCCTAAGTACATGTATGAAGACACGAATGATGTGACTCTAATTTGTGTACAACCAGAGACATGAAAAATTGTGCTCTGCATGTGTACTATGAATTGAAATGTGTTCTGCTGTCATATATAACAAAATTAGAATAAAATAAATAAATTTATGTATTGCACCCATAGCCATTGCACAGATGGAAGGCTATTGGGCTCTGTCCTTCTAGATGAATGCTAATATTCATACCCCTCTTATCACCATCTTTTGCCTACCCCATGGCCATGGGTGTCCTAATTTGTCTCCCCTGCCACTACTATTTTTTCCACGTTACTATCATTTTACACTGGAATCCAAAGCAACTCACACATGAAGCCAAAAATCACATGGCGTTATTGTTTTCACATGCTCTGAGTGTCCTGGCCCTCCAACCATGTGGTAGCAAGAATTCCTCTAAGATCATCCCTCACCTAATTCCACCTCTTGAGTTAACATGCCCTGGTATAAACCCTTCCCTTGAAGTCCTGAAAAGAACTGTGTGTTTATAATGGGCTTTTCAGATGTAATATAGCTCTCCAATCAATTAACTTTGAAATAAATCAAAAGGGATATAATATCTTGGTTCTGACCTCAATCTGATTGAGCTTCTTTAAAAAAGTCAGACATCTGAAGCAAAGAGAGATTCTCTGATGAATCTACAAGAGGCCAAATTGCCATATTGTGAAGAGGTAATCACACAGCAAGATCCTTGTGAGTGGTCTCTGGGAGTCAACAGTGGCTCTCTAAAAAAAATAAGTGGGGAGATCTCAGACAGATATTTGCCAAGAAAAGTGTTCTGCAAAAAAACAGAAGGAGCTTAGGGCATGAATTTTTTCCCACACACAAGACTCCAGATGAGGGTGCAACCAGATGACACCCTGGATTTTAAGCTTTGTGGAAACTTATGAGCGAAAATTCTAGAGCTAAATAGATGTGGACTTCTGTACTCAAACCGGAATGGGTGAGATAATAAATCTGTGTTTGTTCAAGCGCACTGAAATTGTGATTGCTTGTTACACAGAAATCAGAAAATGAATGTTACAATCACATTTCTAATAAAATAAGAATTTGTAATTCCCTTGGCTGCTAAAGATGTCTCCTATAAAGATCCTCTCTCTTGAGTCCCCCCATCTCTCAGTCACATGTCCCTGTGGCGTCCTGTAAATATAATTAATGGTACTTTGGTATCCCGTCAAGCAAATTGCTGTTTCTCTCTTCCCAGAGGGGCTTTTTGTACTGAGCTGCTTTTTAAGCCTCACTTCCTAGATTTATTCACACTTCTACACAAGCTATTCTGTTTCTGAAGATTGTTTATCCTACCCCTTCACACTATCTCCTTTATCCTTCTATAGTTGTGCTTTTATCATTTAACACCTGGTTTATCATTGTACCTTCTTATTATCTGTCTTCTTAATAAGTTATAGGGTTTTTTGTCTTCTTCTTCTTCTTTTTTTTTTTTTTTTTTTTTTGGTTGTGTGGGTTTGGTAGGCGCTGGTGGGCACACACCTATAATCCCAGAAACCTCTGGAGTCTGAAGCAGAAGGATAGTGAGTTTCAAAAGCCACCCCCTTAGCGTGCTTAGGCATCTATGCTTAGTGAGGCACTAAGCATACTTCTGAGAGACCCTGTCTCTGGGAAATAAAATATAACAATGGGCTGAGGATGTGGCTTCAGTAGCTTAAGTGCCCCTGCCATTCAATCCCTAGTGCAATAAAAATTAAAAAAAGACAAGTGAGCTTTTTAAAATTTCCTAATGACACATATTTTTTATCACCTAACCCCTTAGAGCAGATGGCATTTATCCCTTAACACTTAGAGCGATGCCTGGGATGGATTAAGCATTTGAATAAATATTTTGTTGAAAGAGAATCAGATTAAGATAACAGGACATAGTAGGTAGATTAACTGGCCACATCCACAAAGCTAAGAACCTTGGGAAATGCAAGTTCTACGAGGTCAGTGTGGGAGTTAACCTGGCCGAGCAGCTGTGGCAGGTGGTAGACGACTGACACTGAACACTCTGAACACTGGTAAACCTAGGATACATCGAGAGTGAATGTCCCGCTCCCCCAGAGACTGAAGCATGGGAGATTTTTCCCTGGGCCATGGGTTGTCCACAGGAGAGCTCTGGTAGTGCCCCAAACAAGGGAGGATACAATGACCATGTGTTGGGCCTCCTGGGCTTGACCTTTCTGGCAAGTAGGTCCTTACAGCTGGACTTGATATGGATAAATAAAACACAGACCATGGCATTCATTGCACCTTATGTGGGGAAATTTCAGACCCCACCAAGACCTAAAAGTATCCAATGTTTGATTTTTTCTTTTCGTTTTTTTAATGTTCATAATTCGTTGTTTTGAATTGTACACAATGCAATGCATTTATGTTTTTATATGGTGGCTGAGGATCGTAATCCCGGGCCAGCGCCACAGGCCTAGGGCGAGCGCTCTAATAAATACCGCTGAGCCACAACCCCAGCCCTAATGTTTGATTTTCATTTGCAAAAAGACAATCCTTGGCGATGGAAAGGAAATGATAGAAGACAACCACTTTCAGTGGAGTCGTAATGGACGTGACTTTCTTCTGCTTTCTATACTCTGGGTGTGATACTATTTGGATTTGACATGGAGATGACATACAGCCTGCATTGAAATCTCACGGGTTAAAGGCTGCGAACTCGTGTATTCAGACAGGGTTGAATTGTTGCTACTGCCACTTAGAAGATGTGACCATGCTTCATCTCCAGAGGGCTCACTGATGGCATCTCAAAGGTCCACAGCAACTTAGTGTCCACCCCACTACAACAAACAAATTGAAGACATACCCTCTTCTCATACCTTAGTTTTTACTTTTATATAAAAATGGATGTGGTGATAGCAACTACTTCAAAACGCTTGCAAAGTGGATTAAATTATGGTAATCTATGAAGTTCCTTTGGTGTAATTTGTTGGCTATAAAAATTGGGGTTAAGGTTTATTAGTGCAATTGGTTCTCAGTTAGCTACAACTCGAGCATAGTCTCTATATATCGACCATAGATCTTCTGCAAGATGTTTTAGGGACAAAAACCAGCTATTTTCACATAGCGCCCGTTATGGGTGCAGAAATTATGGATAATGTCTCGGTGGTGCTTTAATCTTGCTCTATTTCATAACTGTATTTCAATGACCCATCAGGGTGATTCATGCAAGCTGTTGATAGTCTAAGCGTCCTACTTAAGTTTCAATCTACACATACACACTATCTGAATTTAAATAAGACATTCCCTTGGAGCATACTGGGTCTTAGGCTATAGTCACCTCTGTAATTTTTTAACAAAACCATCTCCTTTCTAGATTGAATTCAATAAGCGATATTCAACATTATTCTCATGCCAGCTGAATCTACTGTTTCTGATATAATAGCAAATTTTTTCTGATATGAGATACTTTTATTTGTCTTAGATTTTGGGGGCTCACAACATATGGCAATTTCCAAAGCGGTACTACACCAGAAAGCATTATAAATGAAGAACTGTTTAATTTTGCACAATTTTTTGTTTTTTGTAAACTAAATTATATTTCCAGCATCTCTTCGCCTAAGCTCAACATAATGGAATGTATTACAACAGATTGTGACTTGGACTGGGATGCAAAAACTATTTTCCATATATTCCTAAAACTAACAGAAATTCATCCTAACAATTTTTATATCACCTCAACACTCTAAAAAAATTGCCATCCGCTCATGTGTGCTCAGAGACCAGGTAAATTCCAGCCCTGACTCATGAAGAATGTGGATCACAAGGACCTTCGCGAGCTGTCCCAAATGGCTTTAGGATTGGTCACAGATATTTACTGAAGATTCTCTTTCAGGGCGTTAGGTTTGGTCTGTAAGAGGCCAGGTGCCCACAGAATATAATTAGAGGCAAATATCAGTGTTCCCATAGGTATGGAAACTTTCAAAAGAGGAAAGATGATTCTTGCCCATCTGCCCGTGACCCCTACTCCACATTCCCATGTGACCATTAAACCAGCATTTCACACCAAGGTGAACATTTTCAACAGACAATTCCCGTCATTGCTCTCTGGTGGAAATGTAACAACTTAGATCTTTCCATGACCCTAACAATTCCAATCACCCCCAGGGAATCCTGCATAGTTTGCCCTCATGCCCCTGAAAGAGTGGGGGCACTGAATGAGCATTCAAATGACATGATCAAATAATTTAATCAAAAAACCATTGCACTGGAAGGGAAGGAGGAAGAAGAGAGGGAAGGAAGGAGGGAGGAGGCGGCGGACATGGCAGGGAGCGAGCTGAACAGGAGGGGAGATGGAGGAGATAGGACTAGGGTGGCAAGGCACTCTTGCTCCTCTAGTACTGCCCAGCCCCCTGTCAGTCCAGGGCTGAACCCCAACATGGATAAAGGAGGCCTGTGTGGGTTGACCTACAAATCAGAAGCTTCACTGTGACACAGAAAAACAAAAACATTCCTGTTGGACAGTTTCAGTGCTGCCAACTACTAACTATGAACTCTGGTGTAAGTCCTTGCCCAAGAGGTTCTTGGCATCCCAGGGTCCTGGTTACTGCCTCTGCGCTTTGGGGAAACCACGGCCACCAACTGCCTTTTCTGACTGTCTTAGGGACAGCATTGCATTCTGGATGGCGTGGACCATCATCGTCATCCTAGAGCTGCGTCTGTGTCTGCCACCACCACACGGAGCAAAGCACCACCTTCAGGCCACAAGCACAGTGTGCAACGTGAAATTCAACCTGATTGTCTACCGTGGACCCCACAATAACTCAGCGCTGCCATTTTATTTCAGGTTTTTGCCAAAATATATTTACCACTTCCTTAATGAGGAAGTGGTTTTTGACTGACCTCAAAAATCCTCCCCCCAGCATTCAGCAGACTTCCCGCTAACAGGTGGCAGCCCTCGGGGGTACCAATCCCACCAGGGAGCTCCCAGGGGCAAGGAGCAGCCCCTAGTCTGGGCCCAGCAGATAGCCAGCACAAGCCCCCCCAGCAATGGCTGATCTTGACAACCCTGAGCTAGACGTGATGTCAACTGACACGAGAAAACGACCAAAGCCCCTGGAATGGCAGCCCCAGTGGCTTTGTGGGACATGCCGGCAGGAAAGCTAGGCCCAGGGGGCTTTCTAAACAATGGACATACAGGATATAAGGAGGTGCTACAGAAAGAATTCCAGTCTGTGAGACATGGCCGTGGCGCTCCCCATAAGCAAAAGACAAGAAGCCTAGGCGCAGACAATACCTCGCTTCACTGGTGACTCAGGCACTGAGGTGTGTGTGTGCAAAACCATATGCCACAAGTGATGGTGACCTCAGAGAATTCAAACATCTCATCGATGAAGTTGCACAAGATGGGCCCCTGGACTTCTGTGACAGCTTGCCACGTGATGGCCTTCCTGATGACGAAGAGGAAGGGCTCTGCCAGCCCTCTGAGGAGCCATGCTCCAAGGAGCCTGAGCATGCCCACCTGCTAGTGGCTAGCCCACGTGCCGTGTCTCGACTGTCTCCACACACTCATCAGTGGAGCAGGACTCGCCACCTCCCAGAGCAGCATGCTAGAGTAATAGGCCTTGCCAGCAGCCCACCCGGAACTTGGCAGAAGCAACCAGGGTAAAGGGAGACCCACGAGGAGAAGTGACTTTCAGAAGAGAAGTGGTGCAGTCCACTTTTTTTTTTTTTTTTTTCTTCTCGCATTGCTTTTTCCTACTATCTCCATGTACAGTTTTTGGGTGCTGGAGGCCCTCTCCCCACACAGAGCAACAGTGTTGTGGAGGGCTGAGAAGTGGGTTCACCATGACTCATCCTCCTCCCCGCCCTATCCATCTGCTTACCCCCTTTCATGTCAATATGTCAACCTACCTGCTCTTGGTTCAGGAGAGATGTTGTGTTTAAAAGCCCCCAAGGATGGGGATTGGGACGAGTTCCCTGAGCTGATGCCTTCTTTGGTGGATATGAGTGGATTTATGCTCTGATTTTATTGTAAGACGAACTTTGTTGTGTCTCTAGTTCTGGAGAGGGCCAACATCCAGCTTGGCCCTGGGTCGAAGAGAAGGAAGCCCACAGAGGCCTGGGGGCTGTCTAGCCTGTGGCTGCCAGGATCTCACAGCCGCCCAGGGTTGAAGCTTAATTCTGTGGGAGGATGAGTGCTGATGGATAGGCTGACAGGGAGGCTATGTCTGATCTCTCAAAATTCCAGGGTGACAAAGAACTAATGCACCACTCGTGCGTCCTGGAGGGGCCCCCTTTCCTTCCCAGTCACGCAGGCTCCGATGTGAAGAGATTAGGACTGCCTTATCTCTGGTGTTTTTTTCTTTTAAAAAAAAAAAAAACAAACAAACAAAAGCCAGCTTAGAAAACAAGAACCTTACAGTGGGCCTGCCAAATAATTCTCTTTCTGGACAAGGGAAGTTTGTGCTCTCCTCCCCCAGTTGGCCTTGCTGAGAGCACAGCTGCAGTTGAGCCAGTAAGGAACTATTTGTGTGTGGGCTTTGGGTGGAATAGCTCTGCAGACAGTAGGCCTTAAATCTCGGGAACAGAGAGAAATGCAGCTTCCTGCCATCTCTGCCCTTTGGTCCTGTGCCCAACTGGTTGACCAGTTGTCCCTCATCGCCATCCCGAGCACATGTCTGCAGGACCTTGGTATCTCCGTTGTTCTCCATCGAACAGACGGTCTGAGGAAGCTGTGGTCTTGGGCAAGGCAGCCCCTGTAGGCTGGCTCCTCACCAGTATTTCTCTCCTTATTCTGAATAGGTTTGTTGTTGTTGTTCATGTATTTTATTGTTTGTTTGTCATACTGACCACTTGGAAGTAGAAATCCCTTTGTTTATCTGTGTGGGTTTCTCGTGTCCCCATCCCTAAAATCCCATTGCAGGAGGGGTGGGGTGGTGGGGGGGAGACTCACTTTTGTGTAAACTTATATAAAGGAGTCTCGGTGGCCCTGGTGGGTGGGTTGGAAGGCCTTCTCCACAAGGATCACAGTGAAGCCAGAATCTGACAGGCCGTCCGTATAGATAGGTAAATCAAGTCAAGGTCGGGATCAAGGAAGCCCAATTTTGAGTGAGTCCCCCTGGAAGCTGAGACTGTCTCCTGAGGGATTGAAATGTTGTTGCCCAGAATAACCTGTCCCAGTGATACCTGCCCCTCCCTACAGGAGTGCTATAAAAGTTGTTAATTAATATGCCCTGGTCTGCAGAAATCCTGCCCTTTCCCCCTTAGCCCATCTACTTCTCACCTTTTGGCCAATCCCCGCCTAGCATTTTGAGCATCTCTTGGTCTGGTCACACAAGCAGGAAGTAGAGAGAAAAGGGAAGAAAGCAGCGAGAACAAAGAAGGCCAAGGACATATAAAAAGGCAGAACTGCCTCGCTTTCTTGAGATACCAGGATACCGGGATACCCAGCAATGGCCCCCCTTCTCACTCCCAGGAGAAGTCTATGTTGCCCCTTTTAAATAAACTCTGCTTCATATGCTTGCCTTGGTGGCTTCATTCTCTAATGTTTAAACACCTCAACATTTGGGGTGAGCAGACACTCAACCAGTAACCGGGGGGATTTCAACAGGATCCTTATTACTGTCCCTCTGGTTTTGGACAACTCTAGTTGAGCTTGTGTTAGGAAAACCTCTGAAAGGAGGAAAGCCATCAGCTGAAAACTAAATATCTCACACATCCATCCCTGTTCCTATGAAGAGTTATGGTTCTTCTCCCACTTTTATATGATGATATTCAGGACTAAGGCATTAATTTATACGTAGATAAAAGTAATTTTAAAACACACACACAAACAAACTCACACCCCAAATCCAAAGTCTGTGAGGTGAAATGATTGGACTGGATTCCACAAAACAAAAATCCTATTATCGAGACGAACAAAGTGTATGTCTGTACGGGATGACTTTTTGAATGAACCTGAAGTGTGTGGACTGTTGTGTGGTGTGAAGCCCCATGCCTTGTTTCGGTTGAACATCACTAGAGTGGACAGCCATCCTGCTCATTAACCATTCATCTGAATGTAAACAAGGCCCTCTCAAGGTAATTTATTTTATTGGAATTTACTGTTTACTCAAACAAATGTTCTGACCTGTGTACACGAGGGTAATTTGGCAGCATTGTTGACATCATCCCCCCCCCCCCCACGACGTTTTGCCTGAGATACTGCGCTCAAGGTAGAGGTTTCACTCTGCACCATCAATTGCAATCTGCACATTGCTCCATTTGACACTCAGAGGCCTGTGTTCCAATCCCTAATTAATTGGAATGTGTGCTCTGACACCTGCTTGCCTCCCTCGCACAACCCTTGCCTTCAGTCTCACCCCCACAGGGTTTTTGTCACAATCTTTTGGAACAGAAGGCAAAAGTGGGAATTACCAGACTCAGAAGCTTGATTGGCTCTTCAAGTGACAACCTATGGATTTGACTATGGCCCTGAACATCAGCATACCCTAATCACCAGGAGGGCATTGGCAGATGCCAACAGTGCAACGAAGCACTGTCCTTCCTTTTGCTGATGTACAGTGGACCACACAGGGCAGGCTGGTGGTGTGTGGCCAAAGAGGGCCCAGAGCATAGCAGCCCTCTGAAGCCTAACCTTCCACCTTCCTTTTGACAAATCACAAATCAACTCACTGAAGTGTCTCCAAGGTCGAACAAGTTTTACCAAAATGGAATACATCCATTTAAACTGATCAAATGGAATGAATCTGACCCTCTCAAGGTTTCTTTTCCCGGTGGAGAACTTGGTCTGAGTATTGGACTATTGGCGTTCCACTGAGAGCATCTTTCGCTGCACGGCCTGAAAGAAACAGCCACAAGGGGTACATAGCTGGGCTTAACTATGGAGTCCACAGTCTGGCCACAGTCTTGCTGGATGGCTTCCTGCTCTGAGAGAATGGTGACTAGGGATTTGAATTGAATAGTCAGAGGCACAGAGAGACTTGGTTGAGTCTGTGTTTCCAGATGACATGAAAGGAAAAGAATGGTGGAGGGTTGGGCCCTTACAGTTGGAAGATTTGCAAATGCTAACACATTCCTGGTGCGGGAACCCACATCTACTTTGTACAGTTATTATAAATATGTGTAATTTTAAGCAATAAGATTTCAACTGGTCAGATTTTTCTGGGCAGTCTCAGTAACACATATCTGTGCTGAGAATGTTTCCTGAAGACAGAGTGGCTCTTAACCACAGTGGAGAAGCCCAAATAAAAATTAAAAAAAAAAAAAAAAATACCAGTGCACTGATGTGCGAAGGTTAACTTGTGAGTTTGAAATACTGTCGACTGATTTTTAAGCATCAACCTATGTGATCGTCATTGTGCAAAACATTCTTCAACAAATGTGGTCTTAAATGCCGATCATGAAGAGAGTGCTCTTATTTTGTATTTTGTACACAAGGGTACTAAAGCTCAACAATGTTATCAAAAATGTGATGGTTGGCAACATATAGTTTAAGATTCTGAATTTCAAGTCTTTTATTTCAAGACCAGTATTATATAAAACACATTCTCTGAGTCAAATGCTGGGAAGCTATAAACAAATATACCATGACGAACTATGTTCACCTATAAACAACAGAACATATATTTAGTTACTGTTTTCAGAAGACTGAGAAGTCAAAATCAAGAAAACCAAGCAGCAGATTCAGCATCTGTTGAGAGTCCACTTGCTCATAAGATAGCACAAATCCTTGCTGGGTCTTCACATGCGCAAGGCAGCTGAGGACCACTCTTATATAGGGGCAATGATCCCACTTTTGTGACTCCACAAAACGCCTGTACGCTTGTATTTGTCAGGTTTTCCTCTAGAAGGACAGAATCCTCTAAGGTAACAATCTAGATCTAAGTCATCACACCCCTCATGGGCCTCCTTACCAAATTCCCTACTACCTGAAATCACTTTGGGGCTTCAGATTCAAGCATATGAATAAGCGACACAATGGGGGTGAGGACACAACTGTTCTGGACCACCAAAATGCAAATCACTTTTGAAACCACAGAGCATCCATAGAATTGAGAACATGACTAAGAAACCAATTTTGGAGGCAGAGAAAGAATGTGATTATATTTATTTCAGACATTCCTCTGACCTTGTCAACGTACGGGGGGTGGGGGGAATGTGGTGATCTTCAATGTGAATATTTTCCCCCTGAAAGGATATGCACACTTGTTTTGTGCTCAGTCCAAATCTTCTTGACAATTGCTATGTTCAATTCTTTGTAGTGTAACTTTTTCCCCTCCGTCCAGCATAGAAGAATTTGAATTGTTAGAAAACAGACTTTTTCAGTTCGGGGCCAAACTTTACATAGACTTCCATGACACAAGAAAAAGATAAAGTGAAATACAATTGGTTTAAGTTATTTGCCATCAAGCCTCAAGCCTCATGCCTCTGTGAAGCGTTTGGGTGCCTGGAAGCCGTCAGCCTCCAAGCATGGCCTGGCTCAGCTGCACACGGTGGCTGATGCGGCAAAAAACTCCAATACCGCGACTCTTTCTGACATGGTAATTGTCTTCCTCTTTGTTTGATTCCTCATCTGCAGCGAGGTCTCCCATTTCCACTGAAGGCTTTGGAATCTGATGAAGAATGACATGATGAAAAAGAAGGGCATTTTCAGGTTACAAAAGTTGGATTTTTCTAGTTCCACATGATTTGTGGTGGTCATATGGATTTGATATTGGCCTGAATAAAGTAACCATACTCAATCAATAGTCCAACGGTGAAATCTTGAGGTCCACTGCATTTCAGTGCCAAAGCCAAGGCTATTTTAGACTGTTGCATGTGACATCACTTACTTTGGGCTTTTTAACTGTTAGTAATATAAGTAACATTAAAAGTCTGTGCCACAAAAAGTTCACACGGAAAAAGGAAGAATTAAATGATCCGTTTGCTTAATGATATTTTTTTGAGTAATTTTTAAACCCTAAGGGTTTAGGACCATGCGATTAGAGCCAGGGTTCACAGGATTTCATGTTCTGCCTCTACCAGTCTTTAGCTCTGTTAACTTGATACTTAAATTTTCTGTATACTTCATTTTCAGTACCTAAGAAAATACATATAATATAAACTACACTTCAGTGTAGTTACTCAAATATTTAGATTCAGTAAAGAATAAGTATTAACCATCATGCCTGGACAATAACAATTAGTTATTTTCCATTTGAGTTATGTTTTGATTATACTGATTATCCACTGTCACAGGTAGGTGTGGCACAAACCCATCTGAATTCAATTAACTTAATACCATTGATGGGACATTTTCATATAAATCATAAAAAGTATTTTTTTCTGTCAAACTTTGGATTTCTTCATTTAGCAATCATTATTTGTCAAAAGTTGTAACCCAGGGTTTTAGAAACACAGCCCTGAGCTCTTCCCTTTTAATTATGGATACTGTGAGATCTTACATTGCCAAAATGTGTCTGCATTTTCTGAGTCCTTTACATACCATTGCTTTTGCCCTGCTGTGAGTAGGTGTCAAGAGGATAATTACTACTGTTTGAAATGGTGCTTCCAGAAAGGACTTTGCTAGGAAGGAAAAGTTGGCATCAGTGTGGTAGGCACCAGACATGAATTACAAGTGACCCTGGCTTATTACAAACACCGAGGAATTACAGAAAAATAATGATTCTTTGCTCTGATGAAAAGTGTTTATTCTATCACTAATCCAGATGGAAATTGGGAGTGATCGTGGTTTTAAAATTATCAGGTAAAATATCCACAAGAAGCTTTTGTGTATGGACAAAAGGAGAAAAAGGCAATTATCATTTCAGATATCACTGGAGATGCAACTTCAAATTAATCTCTTAATAGATGATACATTCAAGCATTATGTTTTACCAAGAATCCAAGATTTTTTAATAAACCACCAAATTTGAAGGGTATTGCTGATTTTGGGGTTAAGCTATTGGTGAATGACATCCTAGGAAATATTTATTATATCAGACAGTAGTGGCACATCAGTCCAACTTATTATGCATCCCACAGCTGGAGCCAACGTGATTGTATCCAAAAGCTGTCACAGGGGAAAGCAAATATTTATAAAGACCTCAAGGTAGAGATAGACCACAATAAAATAATAAGTTGGGGGCATTAGATTACCCTTATTTTCAGTAATGGCGAAGATCAACACAGACCAGAAAATCAAACACAGAAATAGCTGATTTAAAATTACACACTAGTATCAAATGGACCAAATAGACATTCACAGAACATGCCCAATCCACTGGCTAAAGAAGACACACCTCTTTTCATCAGCACAGGGAGCATTTCCAGCATAGATTATACGACATGGTCAGCACAAAACAAGTCTCAAACATAATTGTTTAAAGATTGTAAGTTTATATGGTGTATCTGTTCTGTGACCCACAATGCAAATAAAACTAGAAAATCAAAATATAAGAGAACCTTGGAAACTAACATACAAACAAGAAAATTAAAACAAACTTGTTTTTGAAAACCACCAATGTATCCAGGAAGAAAAATCAAGAAAGATTTTTAAAAATAATGTCTTGAAACAAATTGAAATGTGGAGAAGAAAAAACTACCAAAACCTGTGGGAAATATAGCAAAAGCAACAGGAAGGAGGAAAAATTTATAGCAATGAACACCATATCAAAAAAATAAAAAGAGCTTATTATAAAACAACCTATCGCTGCATATATCAATGGAACCAAAAAAAGAAAAAAACAAAAACAAATCAAAGCCCAAAAAATAGAAGAAATATTTAATAAAGAGCAGAGGCAGAAGTAAATGAAATGGAGTAGTAGTACATAAAACAATGTAAAACAAATTGATGAAAATAAAGAGCTGATATATCCCAAAACCAAGCAAAAATTAACAAAGCTAGACCTAAAAAAGTGCGAAAAGGACACTAACAAAATCTTAAGATGAAAAGGCAACATTACAACTGACAGTTCAGAAATACAAAGGATTAATTAGAGGTTATGATACCACAACTATGAGCCAACAAATTTGATAACCTAGAAGAAATGGACATATTCCTGAACACATTTACCTATAAGATCGAGAATCATGAAGAATCAAAAACCAAAAGAAAGCAATACACAATTGGACAAGAATTGCATCCAATTTTAATAAAGATATCTCCCAAAAGAAGAAAGTCCAGGACCAGAGAGCTTCACTGTTGAGTTTTACCAAACATTTCAAACAAAATAATGATCAATTCTCCTATAGTCTATAACCCACCTCACAAAAAAAAAAAAAAAGAAAAGGAGGTAAGGAATTCTTACCAAGAATATTAATATTATGTATTCAAGAGACAGCAATCACTATGATATAGCACACTGCATAAAATTAGATGAAAACTACTGGCACAATATCTGTTCATAGACCACAGAAACAAAAATCTTCAAAAAAATGCAATAAAAACTAAATCCTAATGGCAACACTAAAAAAGATTATTCACATGTTCCAAATAAATTTTTCATCCTGGGGCAGGGGCGGGGAGGATCTTGGGGGATGAGAAGTGAGGGAAGCCAAAAGGAAGAAAGTATTATAAGGATGGTTCAATGCATGCCGTAGCCCTTGGTGCAGGAATCCCAGTCCATTCATTTTGCCCATATCTCTTATGGGGCCTCTGGTAAAGGGAACGCATGGTCATGGCAGGGACTGTGTGCGTAGAGGCAAAATGCTTATCTACATGATACCAGAAAGCAGAAAATGGCTATTCAGGAAGGAGTCAGGGCATATCCACCAAAAGACCAAGGAAAGTCACTAGGCTCCTGCTACTCAAACTTCTCCACAGTACCTACGCACAGCAAGCCTACTCTGGGGACCCAACCCTGTAGAAACATGGACCTCCTAGGACCGATATATGACCACAGCATTCCTGATATTTAACAGACATGTTTGGGACCTTTGAAAAGAGGGGATGAAGCAAACATAAGGGAGAGTTAGAGGGTAAATAGGATTGTAAAAGGAGTAGATATTGATATCTGACCTAAACGTTTACAACTTTACAATTTCTTATCTTGGTCTTGCATGGAAGTCCCTTCAATGTTTAACTTAACAAATTACAGTTCTTATCAGTTATACAGCATTTAATCTTTGTGCAAAGTAAGTGTTGCAAGTGCTTTGAAAAAAAAATTTAATTCCTTTACTTAATTGCTGCTGTGTTCCAGAACAGAGCTATGTTCCAAATTCAGGTTCCTAAATGTTGCCATAACTCACTTTAGGCAAAATACTACCCCTCTTTGGTCAAATTACTTGGTAGTTTTTTTTTTTTGGAAGAATGAGTAGTTTAAGCCATGCGATGAAAGCTAAATAAATAAAAGCTTATTATAACTTCAGAAAACTAGAAATATCCGAACTTTCAAAAAAACTCTTGCTTTTCATTTTATTTTTCATTAACTCATTCTATTATTTAATGATGAACCTTCTGTGTGTTAGGCAGCGGTGTTGCACTATGGCTGTAGAGAATAACCATCAGATTCCCCATGCCTAACCCCGACTTCTTTCCTTTCCCACCTGGCATTTACCCTACCAGGTGTCTCTACCTATTTTTAGTAAGACCTCTTCACAGCTCCCTAAATCAACACTTGCAATAAAAATTTGACGCATTCCTATTCTACTCTGAATTCCTTACCTTGTATGCAATACAAATTATTATTGTGTATGTGGTCCAGAACCCCTTATTTCTTGCAAGAGTTAAATGCTACCCTTCTTTCAGCTCATACGCCATCATCCATACCTCTGAAATTCCTGCAGGAGCATCTCATCCCTATGTCTTCTCCCGTCACCACCCCTTGGTTTTTGGGCATTAGCTCTTTATGGATTTGCCAAAGGGGGCCTTTCCTTTTGGTATTGCACTAGATACTCCCCATCGCACCCCCTTCTCCTCCGCCTCCTCCTCTTTTTCCGGAACACATGGTAATTCATCATTCATGTTTCATTCACTATAGACAGATCTGAAACTGTGTTTATACAGTGTATAAACCACTGTATAAAGAAGTGGATTTTCAAAAAAATTAGAGCCAGCAACTGCTGCACATGTAGATGGGTGGGTGCCATAGGGCAGGGATCATTCATTATTTAATAAAATTGCTTGAAAGTTCTTTACTGAGGCAGTGGACCACAAAAATTGGTCCAGTTGCCACAAAGACCAGGGCACTGATGTTTCAGTCGCACCTTGGCATTACGTCACTTAGGTCCACATCATTCTTAATAGGCCAAATGTTACATTCTACGAAAGGAAACTTACCTCCTGCCAGATGTTGGGCAACTATCTTCTACTTATCTCCCACAGTATTTTTGCCCTATGTGTTTATGTTCACAATGATATCATATTTTTACATGTTTGCAAGTTCCTAATTAAGACTCCGTTGCTTCTAAAGTTCACAAATCAATATCATTATCCATAATTCTTTTAACAAACACTTTGGAAAAGGAAAAATACGCATAATAAAACAACAGAGATAAAATTCATAAGTAATCAACCCAAATAAAAGAATGTGTCAGATACTAGGGACATGAAATAAATCCTAAGTAGGTAGAAGCCCTACCCTTTTCTGGGTAAGAAAACACGAATTCCTATTGGGATAACATTTCTTCAATATTAAACAATAAAAATTATTTACAACCTACAGTTTAAAATGACAACAGATTATGTAAAAATTAAGAAAAATCAGATTAAAATATGTAAAGAATGCCTCTGGAATATTCAGATATAAGAAATATAATTAATCAAGACTTATTTTTATGAATTTAAACAACTCATTGAAACTACAATAAAATAGGCATGATACTAAATACATAAACCAGATTACAGGAATAGTGGAAGAAATTACAATAATAAACTCATAATAAAAATGTTGGCAAAGAGCATATCTAAAATAATTAAGGAACTGATTGATAATTGCAGATAATTCAGTTGGGACCACTTTGCAAAAATAAAGTTGTAAAAATGGATCTCTATTTTGATGCTTTATTTTTAAAATAAATAGCAGAAATATCAAATACTTTAAAATAAAAAATGAAGTAATCCAAACAGTAACCAAAAAACACGTTCTGGTGTTTCTATTGCACAAGCAGGGTGATTATAGTCAAACAACAAAATATTATACGTTTTATCTTATAAAAAAAAAAAAATATAAAACTCTTTGCAGTGGAAAAATCTTCTTTTAACTCCATAAGTCAAAAGTATATATAAAAAACTCACAAATAGGACCAATATAAAGAAATATAAATTTTCTTTGCTATAAAATGTTCAACAATAGTAAAAGAACAAGTGACAACTGTGGAAAATATTTGCAAAAAATATGCCAGAACACATGTCATATTTCTTTAACCACACAAAGAAGACTCAACAAATTGGAAAAATAACACAAACACTTGAACATTTCACAGAAAAAAAATTCTTAGTAGCAAGCCTAGCCATATGATAAGCTGACGAAAATTCCACTAATTAAATATGCAAATTTAAAATAACAAATGAGACATTGGTTTCTTCCTAACATATCAGAAACACACTAAAATATTTTAAACATTAGCCAGAGGTTCTAGGTTTAGAAGAATATACAACATAGTTTTCACAAAATGTTGAAATTTCACTTTCCACCCATCAGGAATTTATTCTAACAAGTTTTACTCTCCATAGACATCAAGGAAATATGTGCCAAGTGTTCACTGATTGCCCAATATTATAGAAACAACAACATAACATGTTCATCCAATATGAAAGGCATAAATAATAACCCATATGTTCTGCTATTTTGTATTAACTGTGATTTAGAAGTGTAAGGGGGCAGACCAGTTTAGCTTACTTAAATGGAAAGTAGAGCCCAATACATTGGTTAATAAGGAAAAAACGTAAAACACAGATACTTGTGTATATAAAATTAAATATATAATGTACACATATTATTTTTACGGAAAAATTAGACATGAAATCTGTTCCCCTTGTTAAACCCCAGTACAGTGGCAGCCACGTGGGGGAAGGGAGGACTGGCAAGTATGACATCTATCAATCCAATACTCTGCATTGTTTGAAATCATTTTTCGTAAACCTAACCATTGTTTTTTAATAAGAATTGTTAATCTTTCCCCTTAAAATGGCAACTCTCCTAACCTCTGTACTTTATTTTTATTTCTTGTGTTCAGTGAATACATGGTCAGTATGGATCTATTTGATATGGCTTATACAAGCCTGGGAGAACATCTTATCTTCTAATTAGGATTCCAGTCTTGTAGATGTGGCACTATTGTTGAGATTCACAATTGTGTATTCCATATATTGAGCATAGGAAAATTATGTACAGATTTATTGCCAACTTTCTTTCCTAATCCTATCCTCCCCTCCCTTCCCTTCATTTTTTCTCTTATCTCTTATCCATTGAACGCTTCTATTACTCCCCAATGTCATTTGTTGTGGGTTAGCATTAATACATATCAGAGTGAACATGCCAGTCTTTGGTTTTTTGGGAGTTGGCTTATTTCACTTAGCATGATAAGTCTCCAGAACCACCATAATACAAGCAAAGGTCATAAAGTTATATTTTCTTTGTGGGCTGAAGTAGTATTCCATTTTGTAGTACATTTATGATAAATGGCTGCCTAGGTACCGAAAAACCGGGAGGAAAAACTCCTCGGATTACGGCCAGAGTTTAAGCTTTTACTACTTTTACTTCTACTTTTCTTTAGAGCTTAGTGAGGGAAAGATAGATTTTTAGAGAGATTGATGTAGGAGCGAGCTTTTAGTGTAGAGCTTTAAAGAAAGATCTCTTCCTTTATTCCTTCTTACTGTCTTCTGTTTCTGTCCGTTGTTCTCGGGAAGCCCTCGGCCTTACTCTGACCAAGTCATCCAGGAGCCTCGGCATATCGTCTGGGCTGTCATTACTTCTTCTCTATCTGGTTTCCTCCTATCTGTAACCGATATGCCTACGTTATGGACGCTCTCTGTTTCTGTCCTGACCGAACCGACGTGAATGCTGCCGGCCTAAATGATTTCTACGTTCTCCTTAACTCGGACCGCTTTCCACCCTGGTTATATTACCTTCAGGGTTTGCGGGTGCCCTAGATGGTGCGTCACATTCCATATCAGGTGGAACGTTATGGCTTCAAGATTAGCTACAATCAGCCCTTCCTAATTAGAACTACTTCACATTTACCACATTTTCGTTTTTCCAATTCATCTGATGGAAAAGGGGGGGGGGAACCTAGGTTGTGTGTGAATTGTGCTGCTATAAATAATGGTGTGGGCCTACATTTCATGTACGAATGCTGATTTTAAGTCCTTTGGGTATATACCTGAGGTGTGGATAAACTGGGTGATAATGGTGATTTCATTTCATTTAGTTTTATTGATAATTTTCTGTACTTTAGGACTGAGGGAATCGTTACACCAGGAATAATTTGTTTGTTCTGTAATACCATCACCTGTGTCCTCCTATAAATGGTGGATTTCAGATAAATTGAAATAAATTCATGCTCACTGATGTCGACAAAACCCTTCGGGGTTCATTTTGAAATTTATAGTTTGCTCTGATGGTAATATTGAAATCTGCTTGTGCTATGTTTACAATGGGGACTTTTAGGTGCAACCAAGGACTGTGGGCCTGCTGGACTTAAGGGAGTAGATGAACTCCCAACCAGGAAGTGGCAGCATGCACACAGGGATCAACCCATTTATTTTGGCATTGTGTGCATCCAATGCTGTTGGTTTTCTTTAGCCTTTGATTTCTGACACTTTCCTCTAGGTTTAGCAGAAAAATAAGTTTAAATAGCATTAGCATCCCTCTCTGTAAGGCTTCCTGGTAATATTAAGTAGGGGTTGAAACTTATCTTTCTTTGTGGTCCTAATTGGCTTAACATGGAAGCTTGGCTCTAAGTCAGTATAATTACAGGTGTAAACTAATTAGGTGACGGTGACTTTGTGAATATTAATGTTTAAGTTCTGGAAGTTTTTCATTTGGAAGGTGTGAGGCTAAACAAACATAAACAAAAATAGAAAAAAAGAAAACTCAAGGAGTGTTGTTCTTTCTGTTGTCTTTTTCTTTTAATACTGTTTTTTTTTAATTATTTATTTTCTTATTCAATCTGCACCAAGTATAGTATTTTTTGACATACAACTGCTTGTATACAAAGTATATACAGTACCATTCAGAATCTTCAATCATCGCATTTAGGATAATGAGTTAGTTCCATCTCATTCAACCACCAATTTTTTTTTCCTCCCCCCCTCCCTCCTTACTCCCTCCATTCACCTTCCTTTCCGTTGACCATTCTAGTGTTCCTCTGATCCTATGTACCCCGCTTTCCAACAATTATTGTGAAACTAGCCTCCTTTATATTCAGCCGAAAATATTTGGAATTTGGATTTTTGAGATTGACTGATTTCACTTAGCATTATTTATTCTACCCAAATTCATGGCCATTTACCTGAAAATGCCATTATTTTATTCTATTTTATTGCTAGAGTAAAATTCCATTTTGTATATATACCGACATTTTCATCTTTATCCACATCATCTAACGTGAGGGACATACTAGGTTGGTTCCACAACCTACCTATTGTGAATTGTGCTGCTATATAAACATATGAAGTGGCTGTGTCAACTGTAATATGCTGTTTTAATGTCGTTTGGGAATAGACCCAGGAGTGCGATGGGCTGAGGTCATAGGGTGGTTCCATTCCCATTTTCCCCAAGAAATCTCCATACTGCTTTCCATTAGCGTTTGGGATTGCACCATTTTTTGCAGTCCCAACACCATCATGTATGAGTGTGCCTTTTTTCCCCACATAAACTTTCCACCAATTTATTGTTGTTTGTGTGCTTGATAGCTGCCATTCTGTGTCTTTTTATTTTCAAGGGGAACAGTTTGGTTCAAGGCGTTCAGTCAACTCCACTTATTTTAAGTAAAAAAAAAAAAAAAAAAAAAGATGCTCATCATCCAAATTCACTCAGGGAGAAGAATACAGGGTAAATACAGATTAATTTCCAGCTCTGTCTTCTAACTTTGAGTTTCAACCTCAATAAACTAGATAATTAATTTTCCCAATAGTAGCTAGCGAATTTTTTAAAATGTGATGTGTGATCCAAGATGCAAAGAAAAAGACCAACCTAACTCCAAATTTTAAGATTAAAGCAAGCTTATATGTTTAGTACATATACAAGAGAGCTGGGCAGGGCTGCCCCTCCCAAACACCTGGGCTTGAGCGTCAGAGCGCCGCTCTCCTGGGAAGACAAGGTTTTTTATAGGTTCAAAGAGTTACAGAAAATCTTGGGAACTTACAGCTAACAATGTACAGGGACAGGTGTAATTCAAAGTCAAGTAGCATAACTAATATCAACATGGCATTTGCATTCCAAGAAAAAAAGGGGAGGAATAGTTTAAACCCCACATCAAGAAGTTTATGAGGCACCAGTTTTAGTTGAGAGAAGGATAGAGAGAGTTGCCTCATCTGGTCAAGGACAGCCAGGCCTGAGCGACTCAAGACCAGGGAATGAATGCCAGACAATTAATAGCTCAAGCCAAATAAGAATCCTGAGCATTTCATAGAAAACTGAAGTGGGCTTTTCCATAACTTTTTGACAGGATGGCCTCCCGTCTTAAGAGGGAATTAGGCTTGGTTTATCATTCCCCCCCTTTTTTTTTTTTTACTTTTCAAATCTTTGAAAGGGAAGTAATCTGTATAGGCTAATTTTATCGAATGGTACATAATAGAATTAAATTGCAGCCCAATAAACCAGAGCAGTATAGATAATAACCACATGGGGACAATAATACTAGTAAGAGATGGAATACAAAGTTAATAGGACCTAAGTAAGAGAAGTTAAACCAGGGAAACAATCTCCCAAGCCTAACCAAGAATTACTCATTTTAAATTTTGTTAACCTACTGTCTAATCTCATTTCTACCTGTTGTTGGATAACGTTTTTAGAATAATCTGTAAACATTAAAACAGCACATGCCTGGGAATTGTTGGCAACCCAAGTGATTGTTTCAATTAAAAGAAATCAATAACCGCTCTATTTTTTAACAATGAGGTTTCAAAGTTCTTTCATCTCTTGATTAATTTCTTTCTGCCAAAACTTGGTGCAGTAAGTTAGCCTGTTTTTTGCTAAAACTACAGGCTAGATTTTGTGATTTTCTACTTTGTATTCCTACCACTTAGACCCTTGAAAGTGGCAAAAGAAAGGCTGCTGCATTGCAGTGTGTCTAGTGGGTCTATGGATGGATTTAAATTGTCATCGCAGTTGGAGGGGCAAGACTTTTCGGGCCATTCCGCGTGGGGAGCTGTCAGTGATGGACAGTAAAGAAATGATTCCGTCCAATAGAACCAGATCCCCAGAAAAGTTTGTAGTGCAACAGCCTGGAAAGTTGCTTTATTACAGAGAAAATACCCATCCTGTTGGCAGTCGTTAGCCATTCGGGTAGGGAGATATTTTGCTCAATAGAACGAATTGGGGGGGGATCGGGGAAGGATGCAATCTATGCATAAACAAATGCGTGTGAATAACCATGTGAAGGATAGCAAAGCATGGCTCTGCATGGTATACTGGCAAGGTCTTGCTTGCGTTGCCTCCTAATTCACCAGTGACTTTAACATAGTCAGTATTATTTTAACAGATAGGACCCATAAGATTGTTATCTAGCCAATTTGATGGATGGAGTTTCCTTCTTGTACACAGAAGGAACTTTGTGTCCATAGTGTCAACAGCCAATTGTAACCAAAAATTTTGAGTAGTTATACAGAATATAGGGGACTCAAAGAAAACATCCCACCCTTTAAAGTAGCTTTTGAATAAACACGTATCTATTGCGGGCCCCCCTTTTTTTTAACTTTTTTTTGTATAAAAGTAAAAAAAAAAAAAAAATAAAAAATACAGGAATACTGTCCTGAAATCTTGAGGAGCTGAGCAGGAGGATTTTATAGATTCCAAAATTTTATATTATCCCCCTCGAGATTGCGTTCTGTAAGATTTCTCCATGGTTCCTTCCCTGAATATCGACTAAAAAATTTCTTGATTATCTATATACCAATTTGATAGGGGCAAATTACGTGGATCTTGACAAGGATGTACAGTACAATTTAGTATTAGTGGAGGATCCTGCAATAGCAGGTCCTTCTTTGGTTCTGTACAGATTGGGGTACAAGGTTTGTTGAGGCCAGCAAAGCTAAAACCCTCAAAGGATATCATGTATACTCCAACAAGCGCAAAAATTATTAGCAGAATAGCTTAATAAAACAGGGAAAGCAATAAGAATCTAGTGACAAAATTACTTAAACCTTAGTAATTTTAACTTTAAAAGGCCCAAACGCTCAGTCACTTTCCACTCTACTGGCTGCTGGAATTCTCTGTCCAGTGCGGTTCTTTCCTCCGGTGGTTTCTGTAGGTGCCTTCTTTAGCTGTGGAGTGGATGGATACCAGGCAGGACACCTAGCAAACTTTGACGGCAGTAGGAGTGCGGAGAATCACTGATGAAAAGGTGCCCTTCCACCTGGTGCTCATATGGCTTGTTAGTTCGTCAAACAGTCGTTATCAGCACAGCATCGCCCAGGTTGGAATGAATGATCGGGCAGTCCTGTGTCCAACAGGCTGAGACTAGCCAGGACCTGGGGAAAGATCTTATCTATGATTAGTTGTAGCCCTTTGTGATGTTTCTGAGAATTGGAAGTGCTCTACCACCAGATCTTGGTGTAACTCTGGGAACCAAAGAGCGGTGGCCACGCCTTCATAATTTATTTCATAAGGGGTAAATATTTTCCTCCGGTAAGGATTGCAACGGGCCCTTAAGAGAGCAAAAAGGCAGAGAGATCCATCCCAGTTTTACCACCAGTCCTCAAGTATTAAATTAGTCAAAGTTCCTTTAATGTTTCTATTCATCCTTTCTACCTTCCCTGAACTTTGAAGGATTGTACATACAATTGTTAATTTTCCAATATATATTCAGGGGCTCTTGAAATTAATTGAGATAATTTGGCCCTGAGAAGGCCGGGCCAATGTCAGACCCCTAAGTTCGGAGGGGAAGGCCAAATCTAGGGAAAACAATCTCAGTATATTAGTTTTTTTATACTACTAGTTGTGCTGTTTCTGTTCGAGTAGGAAAGGCCTTCTACCCAGACCTGAGCACAGTTTTCAACCAAAGACTAACAAGTATTTATTTTCCAAATAGTCTCCAGTCTTAATTTCAGTAAAGTCCAACTTCCCAAAATTTCACCAGGTACAGTATCCTTGGGACTTCTGTTTCCCTGAGGAAGATGGGTTCTGTTTTAGCAAGTTTACCTGTGCACTATGTCATTGCAGCGATTTGAAATGTTCTGAGTGTGAGTATCCCTCGGTTGTCCCCCGGGAATCCAAACGTGGGGGTGAAATTAGTTCTGAAGTCTTCTTGGGGATTATAATGCATCGCCTGATGAAGATCAGTTAACCACTTTCTTCTCTATAAAGCTTTATGGCATGCAAATTTTTACCATCTGGGTAAAGTCCACCGAGCCGTGTACAGATTGTTGTGGCTACCCATAGAGGAGTATAAGTTTATCTCTTCAGTATTGTATGAAGATGTTCTTCCTCAATTTTAAACTGGGAGTTTGGGCAATTTGAGAGTTTCAAGAATAGTTTGGACATTTTGACTCCCCAAGGGCTATTTCCCACTGGCTATGTTTGATCGGCCAAGTTATTACACTAGGGTCTGGGGGGCTATTGTCTTTACGGTCCCAGCGCCAGTGGATAATAGCCAGTTTTATCTGGCACACCAGATAGCCTCCAGTAATTGAAGGATTCTTGTTTATTTTTGATAGTCTCTTCCATCTGAAGTTAAAAATCCCCTTTGTTTGTATATCTTGACCATGCCGCTCATGTTACTGTATGCAAAAGCATTAATGGGCTGTTCCGTGTAAATGTTTACGCCGTTTTTCCTTCTGCCCATTCTCAATGCCTGATGTTTACTGGCAATGATAATCCTGCTTTTTTGGGCTGGTGAGCCTCTGGGCAAAAGCCTGAGTGCCCAGGATAATTTCTTTTTGGCCCCCCGTAACAAAACTGCTTGCTGCTCCCGCATGACCTTATTCTATCCACGGTAAATAACTGCTAATCCATCGGTGTTAAAAGCGTCCTGCGTCTCCTGTTGGTGAGAGGAAAGTCATGGTCAGTCATGGGCGGACGTACCTTGGATGACATCCAGCATCTCCGAGCAGTACCATGAATTGGCTCCTCTGGGTTTATCCATCAAGGCAGCCACCACAGGGGTTGCAGATTTGATTACCATGGATTTACTGAATGGTACAATCTGTCCTTGTCCTAGAAGAGAGCTTGGGTACTGAGTGAGACGGCAATCTGACAACACATCGGACTGGTGGCATCCCTCAATAGGGTTTTTCACTGTGTGAGGGGCAGTCACAAGTGAGAGTTCATGCCCCCAGAAGAAAGTTTGTCATGCTTCCTTACACCAATATTGCAGTAGGCCGCGATATGGCCTCGTAAACAAGGGGCCATCCCTGATGCTAACAATCCAGCCTTTTTGAAATGTATGGCGATTGGTCTTTTCCATGGCCCTAAATTTTGGGTAAGAACACCTTTAGCAACTAACCCTTTTTCTCATGAACATAAAGAATAAATGGGCATAGATATATCAGGGCAGGGGTTAAGGCAGGGGCCTGAACCAGAGCCTACTCATTAAATTTTTGAAGGCCAATCATTTCACTCAGTCCAAATTAAAGGGTGACTTGCCCTCCCTGCAGTTGCAAGTATATAAACGGACTTGGCATATTCTTCAGCAAATCCAGGTATCCAAAGCGGCAGTATCCAACTGCCCCTAAGAAATTCCCTAACCTGCTTTTTAGTGGTTGGGGTTGGGATCTTCATTATAGCTTCTAATGCGGATTTGGGAAATACAGTCTTTTCCCTTACCCTCAGCTCATACCCAAAATAAGTAACCCGAGAGGAACAGATTTGTTGCTACTTTTTTCCTTGGAGACGCGGTACCCCATTGAGCCAGGGTTCCTAACAAACCCCCGAGTGGCCCTTAAATAGTTTACTCTTTGTCTTTTGCTGCTAACTGATAGATGCATCTACAATATTGGAGCAAGGTTACCTCAGGGTACATCTACTGCGAAACAGTCTCGAAATCTTGATTGACGAGTTGCATCAAAAGAATAGTGGGGGAATTTTTTTAAAATCCCTGAGGTAGTCCGAGGTCCAGGGTCAGTTGTCCCGATATCCCCAATCTCCAAATCCGTCCATGACGAAAGCAAAGATCGGCGGACCTCAGTATTTTTGCACAAAGGAAATGGAAGAAAATACGGTCTTTCAAATCCATATACAAGTATAATACTGAATTGTTCTGGTGGCAACAATTCTGAGCAAAGTGTAGGGGTTTAGGGACAGTTGGGTGTATAGTTTTCTTCTACCCGTTTTGTTCTAACTTCCCTTAATGTCCTGTAACTGGTCTGTAAATCTTGAGGTCCCAGGCTTTTGGACAGGCAACAAGGGGTGTTCAAGCTGATTGACATCATAATTTAGTATCCTCCCACTTCTAGGAATACGCCCTGATGTGGGTTTTTAATTCCTTCTTTGGCTTCAAAAACTGATGGGGTTATTGTGTTAAAAACCGGGATGGGCATAGCCCCAGATGTTAGTTGGTAATTACACACTGGTGGCACTTTGCTCAGCCTAGCCCTGGAAGGTTTATCCTCAGCCCAATCTTTAGGATTTCTTGAATTAATAATTTCTACTCTCTCCCATATTCCTTCTGAAGTTTGGATTTAGGGATTTTTGAAAAAGCAGATAATTCCTCACTTAATGGGCAGGTTTATAGTTAGGTCTATTTGCAGGATTTCCCAATTCTAAATGTAGGCATAATCTCCAGAAAATGATGATAGTTGCCTGAAACAGTTTCTTAAAAGATCCCGTCCCAGCAAACGGGAGGCGATGGGCCTTCAGGTGATAACAATGAAGGAGCGAATTACTCGTTTCCTCGTCCGTATGTTTAACAGTCCGGTCTGTTAGTCCATTTTATACTTTTTAATTTCTCCTGTTGCCCTTGCACTTCCACCATGGTTTCATTATGTGAGGGGTCCTATTGGGCTTCTGTAACACTGAATGTGAAGCTCCTGTATCCACTAAGGAAATTTACCTGGGTGGCCCCCAATTGAGAAAAGTTAACCATGGCTCTCGGGTAGCCTAGTTTTGATGTGCCATGGCCCCCCTATTCTTCTAAAGCTTTAATACTGGTATTGGTCTGAGGAGCTACTGGCATAGTGCATCCGGGGCAAGCTATTTCGGATTACGTTGGGCGGACATTCATTTTTCCAATGTCACTTTCTTTCAATTATAGTCACAATGAGTTTTGTAGCATGAGAAGACCGCTCTTTTTGTCTCTGTTGTATTGTGCAGTGTTGCCTTTGTCTAGGATTTTCGAGTTGTCAGAAGCCCTGTAATGCGGCCACTGTGGCCCTGTTTTACTTTCCTGATCAGTAAGATCATCTCGGCTATCTTCTAATTTCAAACATCCTTTTGGGCTATTTCAATAATTCTGACCTGGTTTTTTTCCTGCAAAACCCATCTATCTTTGAATCTTATTACGGGATGTCTGGGGCGTCTGACTGAGTCACAAAAGCCTGATTAATCGCCGATTGAGGCTCTGTCGGCTTCCTCAGGCTCTTATAGAGTGTTTATAGACGGTAATGTCCTCCAGGAGCGCGTCTCGAGAAATGCTGAAAGCGACTCATCTAGGCCCCCTGTTTCCACATCTGCTAACCTTAGAAAAGATTTGTGGGTTTTCGAGCTGCCCTCTTAAGGCCCTCTAACAGAGTCTGGTGGTACTCACCGAGTGCTCACCTAACCTTTCAGTTGTACCATAGTCCCAGCTTGGTCTCATCTCCTGAGTCAAAGCTCGTTCAATCTCACTTCATGTTTTTTCGTCACTTGGTAAGAGCACCTTATCCAAGGCAGGGCCTTTTAGCCGCTTCTGCCAGGATTCGCTCCCTTTCCTCCGAGGTGAAGAGAGTATGGAGGAATCTGATGACAGTCATCCCAGGTGGGGAAGGTGGATTAAAGAAAACAGGAAATCAACCAGAAAATCAAGGAAAACTAGGAGTCCGTGCTAAAAGGGGGGGATTCTAGGTTTTTTCCAGGTTATACAAGCGGACCCCCCCCCCCCTGTTGTGGAAAATGGATACATAAACACGAAGCGAAACCTT
Source organism: Tamias sibiricus (assembly GCA_025594165.1). Taxonomy (NCBI): domain Eukaryota; kingdom Metazoa; phylum Chordata; class Mammalia; order Rodentia; family Sciuridae; genus Tamias; species Tamias sibiricus. Next base: position 34,254 of record JAKELJ010000291.1, read on the forward strand.
CTGGAAGCTGGCGGAGTAGGAAGAACAGGGGCCGGAGTTCGGTACCACTTCAGGGATATTAATAAGACTTCAATTGAGACCGGCAGGTTGGCCAGGGGAAGCAATTGAGTCAGGCCTTCCATAAGGTGAGGCCCTGTCGGGTATGGGGCAGGAGAAAGAAACAGGGGCTGGCTCCTTTGGGAAAGACTAGAGTTGGAAGGTAGTGGATGAGAGGGGCAATTTGAGGAAGCGGTTGAGGGAGGGAAGGAGAGGGAGGTATGGTGTTGGTTGTAGTTTAGTGAGCAGCTGCTGACGTTGCACCCGCGGCAGGAGGATAAAGAGGAGCCGAAGCATTTGGGGGAAGGAGGAGAATCCTCCGAGAGTCCTGTAGGACAGGGCTCTTAGTGGATTTATGGTTTTTTTTTTGATGGGTCCGTGGGGAGTTATCCCAGCCATAACCAGGGCTTTTTGGCACCTCACTGTCCGTTCATGGACCATCACAGAACCTTCATCCCGACGGGGGAATTAGTTGTTGCTTCGACCAGGCCACAGGGTAGAATAGACTCCTATCTATTTGATCTGGGGTTGGCCAGGATTACCATGAGTGATGTTAGATATAGCCCATGCCACTTGGGATCAAAGGTGCCCTCAGGGGGCTCAGCCAGACCCGAAGGTGGGCCATTCTATACCTCACAATAGATGTTTTTCGGTCAGGACGTATTCTTGGTGATGGGATACATCATAAACCATGCTTAACAAACATTGGGGAATATAAAGTTTTGTCAAAATTCCTTAAAACACAGTTCAAAGGAGTATCCAGGCTTACTTGTTCTTATTATACCCATGTTGTTCCAAATATTTAACATTTACAACAGAGATAGACACCATGAGAGAAAGAAGAAAACAAAAACAACAAAAAACAAAACAAAACATAAAAAACAGAACACAGGACAAATACACAAAAAAGAACAAGAACCAGGCGCCAATACCAACCAGGGAGCAGTGGCAATGCGTCTTGCTAATGGCTCCAGACAGGAGTGCGTATGTGCCCTCGTCAGGCACCTCTCTGTCCCCTAGTAGGAATTCCCCAACCAGGAACCAGAAAGCAGTACGACCTTTCGCTACTTGCCCTGGACAGGAGTGTACGTGCCTCGCCAGTGCACCACGCAGTCCCCAGAAGAGATCTCAAAACCAGATACCAGGATGTATACTCAAAGGGCGCCATTTTACCTGGTTGGGGGGGGATGGTTTTTTTTCCACTGGATGCTTGCTAATTTTTGAATGCGGCCAGTTCCACTCCAGTAGTCCGAAAGGACTGAAAGGCACACCCTGGGGCGTTGGAACCGTCCTCAAGGTGCGCACCGCCCCTAGGGTAGCACTCAATCCGCCCCGGAGATCCCAGAGCGAATGTCCGGCTTCAAAGAATTTGTAGTGTTCCTGAATCATCGCTGCGGCCTCCAAAAATGTTGACCAAGACGCAAAGAGGAAAAGACCACCAACTCCAATTTTAGATTTTAAAGCAAGCTTATAGTAGTATAAACATAATAAAAGATAGCTGCCCAGGCTGCCCCCTACCCCAACACTGGGGCTTCGAGGTCAGCGCCGCTCCTCTGGGAAGACAAGGTTTTTATATTTCAAGAGAGTTACAGAAAATCTTGGGAACTTACAGCTAATCAAGGTCAGACAGGTGTAATTCAAAGCAAGTTAGCAAACTAATAGCTACATGGCATTGCATTCCCAGAAAAAATAAGGAGAGTAATAGTTTAAACCCCATCATCAAAAGTTTATGATGGCACCGTTTATTTGAGAGAGAGAGTGAGACGTTGCTAGCTGGTCAAGGACAACCAAGGCCTGAGCGAGCTCAATGACCTGGGAATGAATGCAAGACAATCATAGACTCAAGCCAAATAAGAATACCTAGCATTTTCATAAAACCTAAAAAGTGTGCTTTATCATAACTTATTTGACAGGATGGCTCCCAGTCTTAAGATTGGAATTAGGCCAGGTTTATCATTGATAATTTCTCCAAGCTGATGAATTTTAGCGAATATAACAATGGAACAAAGAGCCTTGTGTGCTGTGGAAAGCATTACACATATATTTGTTGACTGCTACCACTTTTGCTTTATTGACAGATAAATCATGTCGGGCATAGAAACAGTAACAGTGTAAGCTTATCAATATCCAATGTTTTCCAATCAAATTAGAAAAACCAAAACAACAATAAAAATGTAGTAAAGAGTAAAATACCCAACTATTTAAAAAAACAAATAATAGAAAAATATTATTAACTATTTTCCCTCAAACATTGAACACTGAACACAGTCCCTGAGAAACTGTTGGAACTTCAACTCAATGAATTTTAATAAGTAAACATTAACCTTTTTTCTAATGAAAGGGACATACTACGTTTTTCCTTTCTTTCCCCCCTAAATTGGCACCTTACCAAAACATTTTAATGGGGGAATGCCACACAGATTATCTTTTTTGTAACTTCAATTGCAAGTATACCGGTAAAGGGTATCTTTAGACATTTTTTTAAAAGGAAGGAATTTTAATATAAGAGCAGGAGGAATCTGTTTCTTTCCTCGTTTTCAAAATGGAATTTATATAATTATTGTAGAGATTGAATTTTAATTTTATTTAAAAAATAGTTCATAGAACTGGGGATGTAGTTCAGTGGTAAGAATGTTTATCTAGCAATGTTGTGAAGAGCCCATGGTTTTTTAATATCTTGCTCTAGGGGAAAAAAATTCAGCTCACCTCACACTCTTGAAAAGAATTCAAAGAATATAAAAAATGTTTATAGGGTAAAAGTGAGAATATTTCCTTGACTTCTCTTTTAATCTTTTCCAGTGTTCAGCTTTGTTACTATATTCTAACCTTATCATTTTCAGAGATCCAATTGTATGTTTTTCTGTATTTTACCATTGGTTTCAAAGAGAATTTGCAGTTGTTTGTTAAAAGCATTTTTTATTAAAGATGGATTTTCAAATCCTTGTCACATAATTTCAGTATGCCTATTTGCTTTACTTTTGAAGTTTTAAGTTTTTTTTTTTTTTGATTGTCTTTTCTTGGTATGATGGGTTACTTTTAATTGTATCATGCTTACATTTTGATGATTATATGGGAAACACTTCTGGGTTCTATTTAAATCTTCCTATTTTAATAGGCAGTCGCCTTAGCTGGGCATTGGTGGGTAATCTCAGTGGGCTCTGTGGGCTGAGGCAGGAGGATCACAAGTTCAAAGTCAACATCAGGCAACTTAGTAAGGCCCTAAGCAAAATTAGTGAGACCCTGTTTCAAAATATAATAAATAAATAAAATTTTTAAAAGGATACTGGGAGGTTTTGTTCAGTCTGTTAAAGCATCTACCACTGGGTACACATCATTCAGTAACCAAAATACCCAAACAAACAAACAAACAAACAAAAAAGGCAGTTCATTCTGCTTAGGTTTAGCACACATTCTCTAGGTTTTATTTTGTGGCCTAGTGGTTCTAGTGTACAATTCAGTTTTTTTTGGTTTGTTTTTTTTAATATATGTTGATCCAATCCATTCTCATTGTCAGTTTTTAGCACACTTTGACACAATATGACAAATTAGAACCCCTGTACCACTTTTGGAAAATCACCTTCCTATTCTCCTCATCACCCAAGCTCTGAGCCATGCGCCAATTAATCTACTTTTGATGTCTGTTTTCCTCGTTCATCTTTTACATGAATGAATTTCTTTTGCAACTGGCTTCTTTCACAATAGCAGGTCGATCTGAATTGCTGTCTTCCTGCTATGGGTCTACACCATATTTTGTTTGTCCTTGGGGTTGTATCCACACTACTGGTTCTTGTGAATGGTGCCTGCTACAAGTATGTGTGTACAAGTTGTTGTTTTGAAACACCTGTTTGGATTCTTTGCGGCATTATACCCTAGGAGTGGAATTTGCTGGGTTTTAGTTTTGTAGTAATTCCATGTTTAATTTTTGGAAGATTCCAGCCAAT
>JAKELJ010000292.1:0-38187 GCA_025594165.1 Tamias sibiricus
TCATTGCTCCCCAAATGTGGTCAATCCACCATCACGGGTTTTTTTGTTTAGAGCCTATTGGATGTTTACCCTGATTAGGTGAATTTCACTGAAAAAGCCTGTAGTTTATTTCTTCAATGGTTAATGCTAGAACATTGAAAATGCAGAAAAGCACTTCAGATCACAAGAGCACACTGTGCTTCTGTCCTGGTTCAAGTATCTCAAATCTGAATCACTAGGTAGCAAAAGAGTTTCAAACTCACAGAAAAGCGATTTACCCAACTGGAAATAATTCCATGTTTCTTAGCTTCTGGGTACTAGGTTTCTTTGTGTATTTCAATGAAACTCTGAAAAAATGATTCTATCTTGGGTCACTCATGGCTCCCCAAATTTGGTCATCCCACCATCACAGGTTTTTTGTTTAGAGTTATTGGATGTTTACCCTGATTAGGCGAATTTCACTGAAAACGCCTGTAGTTTAATTCCTCAATGGTTAAAGCTAGAACTTTGAAAATGCATAAAAGCACTTCATATCACAAGAGCCCACTGTGCCTCTGTCCTGGTTCAAGTATCTGAAAGCTGAATCACTAGGTAGCAAAAGAGTTTCAAATCACAGAAAAGCGATTTAGGCAAATGGAAATAATTCCATGTTTCTTAGCTTGTGGGTACTAGGTTTCTTTGTGTATTTCAATGAAATTCTGACAAAATGATACTCTCTTGGGCCCCTCATGGCTCCCCAAATGTGGTCAATCCATCATCATGGGTTTTTTGTTTAGAGCCTATTGGATGTTTACCCTGATTATGCGAATTTCACTGAAAACGCCTGTAGTTTAATTTTTCAATGGTTAATGCTAGAACATTGAAAATGCAGAAAAGCGCTTCAGATCACAAGAGCACACTGTGCTTCTGTCCTGGTTCAAGTATCTCAAAGATGAATCACTAGGTAGCAAAAGAGTTTCAAACTCACAGAAAAGTGATTTAGGCAAATGGAAATAATTCCATGTTTCTTAGCTTTGGGTACTAGGTTTCTTTGTGTAATTACATGAAACTTGGACAAAATGATTCTCTCTTGTGCCCCTCATGGCTCCCCAAATTTGGTCATCTCACCATCACGGCTTTTTTGTTTAGAGCCTATTGGATGTTTACCCTGATTAGGCGAATTTCACTGAAAACGCCTGTAGTTTAATTCCTCAATGGTTAAAGCTAGAACTTTGAAAATGCATAAAAACACTTCAGATCACAAGAGCACACTGTGCTCCTGTCCTGGTTCAAGTATCTCAAAGGTGCATCACTAGGTAGCAAAAGAGTTTCAAACTCACAGAAAAGCGATTTAGCCAACTGAAAATAATTCCATGTTTCTTAGCATCTGGGTACTAGGTTTCTTTGTGTATTTCAATGGAACTCTGACAAAATGATTCTCTATTGTGCCCCTCATGGCTCCCCAAATTTGGTCATCTCACCATCACGGCTTTTTTGTTTAGAGCCTATTGGATGTTTACCCTGATTAGGCGAATTTCACTGAAAACGCCTGTAGTTTAATTCCTCAATGGTTAATGCTAGAACTTTGAAAATGCAGAAAAGAACTTCAGATCACAAGAGCACACTGTGCTTCTGTCCTGGTTCAAGTATCTCAAAGCTGAATCACTAGGTAGCAAAAGAGTTTCAAACTCACAGAAAAGCGTTTTAGCCAACTGGAAATAATTCCATGTTTCTTAGCTTCTGGGTACTAGGGTTCTTTGTGTATTTCAATGAAACTCTGACAGAATGATTCTCTCTTGTGCCCCTCATGGCTCCCTAAATTTGGTCATCCCACCATCACGGGCTTTCTGTTTAGAATTATTGGATGTTTACCCTGATTAGGCGAATTTCACTGAAAATGCCTGTTAGTTTAAATCCTCAATGGTTAATGCTAGAACTTTAAAAATGCAGAACAACACTTTAGATCACAAGAGCACACTGTGCTTCTATCCTGGTTCAAGTATCTCAAAGCTGAATCACTAGGTAAGAAAAGAGTTTCAAACTCACAGAAAAGCTATTTAGCCAACTGGAAATAATTCCATGTTTCTTAGCTTGTGGGTACTAGGTTTCTTTGTGTATTTCAATGAAACTCTGACAAAATGATTTTCTCTTGTGCCCCTCATGGCTCCCCAAATTTGGTCAATCCACCATCACGGTTTTTTGTTTAGAGCCTATTGGATATTTACCTTGATTAGGCGAATTTCACTGAAAACGCCTGTAGTTTAATTCCTCAATGGTTAATTCTAGAACTTTGAAAATGCATAAAAGCACTTCATATCACAAGAGCACACTGTGCTTTTGTCCTGGTTCAAGTATCTCAAAGGTGAATCACTAGGAAGCAAAAGAGTTTCAAACTCACAGAAAAGCGATTTAGCCAACTGAAAATAATTCCATGTTTCTTAGCATCTGGGTACTAGGTTTCTTTGTGTATTTCAATGAAACTCTGACAAAATGATTCTCTCTTGTGCCCCTCATGGCTCCCCAAATTTGGTCATTCCACCATCACAGGTTTTTTGTTTAGAGTTATTGGATTTTTACCCTGATTAGGCGAATTTCACTGAAAACGCCTGTAGTTTAATTCCTCAATGCTTAAAGCTAGAACTTTGAAAATGCATAAAAGCACTTCATATCACAAGAGCCCACTGTGCTTCTTTCCTGGTTCAAGTATGTCAAAGCTGAATCACTAGGTAACAAAAGAGTTTCAAACTCACAGAAAAGCGTTTTAGCGAACTGGAAATAATTCCATGTTTCTTAGCTTCTGGGTACTAGGTTTCTTTGTGTATTTCAATGAAACTCTGAAAAAATGATTTTATCTTGTGTCACTCATGGCTCCCCAAATTTGGTCATCCCACCATCACAGGTTTTTTGTTTAGAGTTATTGGATGTTTACCCTGATTAGGCGAATTTCACTGAAAACGCCTGTAGTTTAATTCCTCAATGGTTAAAGCTAGAACTTTGAAAATGCATAAAAGCACTTCATATCACAAGAGCCCACTGTGCCTCTGTCCTGTTTCAAGTATCTCAAAGCTGAATCACTAGGTAGCAAAAGACTTTCAAATCACAGAAAAGCGATTTAGGCAAATGGAAATAATTCCATGTTTCTTAGCTTTGGGTACTAGGTTTCTTTGTGTATTTAAATGAAACTCGGACAAAATGATTCTCTCTTGTGCCCCTCATGGCTCCCCAAATTTGGTCATCTCACCATCACGGCTTTTTTGTTTAGAGCCTATTGGATGTTTACCCTGATTAGGCGAATTTCACTGAAAACGCCTGTAGTTTAATTCCTCAATGGTTAATGCTAGAACTTTGAAAATGCAGAAAAGAACTTCAGATCACAAGAGCACACTGTGCTTCTATCCTGCTTCAAGTATCTCAAAGCTGAATCACTAGGTAGCAAAAGAGTTTCAAACTCACAGAAAAGCGTTTTAGCCAACTGGAAATAATTCCATGTTTCTTAGCTTGTGGGTACTAGGTTTCTTTGTGTATTTCAATGAAACTTTGACAAAATGATTCTCTCTTGTGCCCCTCATGGCTCCCCAAATTTGGTCATCCCACCATCACAGGTTTTTTGTTTAGAGTTATTGGATGTTTACCCTGATTAGGCGAATTTCACTGAAAACGCCTGTAGTTTAATTCCTCAATGGTTAAAGCTAGAACTTTGAAAATGCATAAAAGCACTTCATATCACAAGAGCCCACTGTGCTCTGTCCTGGTTCAAGTATCTGAAAGCTGAATCACTAGGTAGCAAAAGAGTTTCAAATCACAGAAAAGCGATTTAGGCAAATGGAAATAATTCCATGTTTCTTAGCTTGTGGGTACTAGGTTTCTTTGTGTATTTCAATGAAATTCTTACAAAATGATTCTCTCTTGGGCCCCTCATGGCTCCCCAAATGTGGTCAATCCATCATCAAGGGTTTTTTGTTTAGAGCCTATTGGATGTTTACCCTGATTATGCGAATTTCACTGAAAACGCCTGTAGTTTAATTTTTCAATGGTTAATGCTAGAACATTGAAAATGCAGAAAAGCGCTTCAGATCACAAGAGCACACTGTGCTTCTGTCCTGGTTCAAGTATCTCAAAGATGAATCACTAGGTAACAAAAGAGTTTCAAACTCACAGAAAAGCGATTTAGGCAAATGGAAATAATTCCATATTTCTTAGCTTTGGGTACTAGGTTTCTTTGTGTATTTAAATGAAACTCGGACAAAATGATTCTTTCTTGTGCCCCTCATGGCTCCCCAAATTTGGTCATCTCACCATCACGGGTTTTTTTTATTTAGAGCCTATTGGATGTTTACCCTGATTAGGCGAATTTCACTGAAAACGCCTGTAGTTTAATTCCTCAATGGTTAAAGCTAGAACTTTGAAAATGCATAAAAACACTTCAGATCACAAGAGCACACTGTGCTCCTGTCCTGGTTCAAGTATCTCAAAGGTGCATCACTAGGTAGCAAAAGAGTTTCAAACTCATAGAAAAGCGATTTAGCCAACTGAAAATAATTCCATGTTTCTTAGCATCTGGGTACTAGGTTTCTTTGTGTATTTCAATGAAACTCTGACAAAATGATTCTCTATTGTGCCCCTCATGGCTCCCCAAATTTGGTCATCCCACCATCACGGGTTTTTTGTTTAGAGCCAATTGGATGTTTACCCTGATTAGGCGAATTTCACTGAAAACGCCTGTAGTTTAATTCCTCAATGGTTAGTGCTAGAACTTTGAAAATGCAGAAAAGAACTTCAGATCACAAGAGCAGACTGTGCTTCTGTCCTGGTTCAAGTATCTTAAAGATGAATCACTAGGTAGCAAAAGAGTTTCAAACTCACAGAAAAGCATTTTAGCGAACTGGAAATAATTCCATGTTTCTTAGATTGTGGGTACTAGGTTTCCTTGTGTATTTCAATGAAACTCTGAAAAAATGATTCTCTCTTGGGCCCATCATTGCTCCCCAAATGTGGTCAATCCACCATCACGGGTTTTTTGTTTAGAGCCTATTGGATGTTTACCCTGATTATGCGAATTTCACTGAAAACGCCTGTAGTTTAATTTTCAATGGTTAATGCTAGAACATTTGAAAATGCAGAAAAGCGCTTCAGATCACAAGAGCACACTATGCTCTTGTCCTGGTTCAAGTATCTCAAAGGTGCATCACTAGGTAGCAAAAGAGTTTCAAATTCACAGAAAAGCGATTTAGCCAACTGGAAATAATTCCATGTTTCTTAGCTTCTGGGCACTAGGTTTCTTTGTGTATTTCAATGAAACTCTGAAAAAATCAGTCTCTCATGTGCCCCTCCAGGCTCCCCAAGTATGATCATCCCACCATCAAGGGTGCTTTGTTTACAGTCTATTGGATGTTTACCCTGATTAGGCGAAAATGCCTGAAAACGCCTGTGAGTTTAATTCTTAAATGGTTAATGCTATTACTTTAAAAACGCAGAACAACACTTTAGTTCAGAAGAGCACACTGTGCTTCTCTCCTGGTTCAAGTATCTCAAAGCTGAATCACTAGGTAGCAAAAGAGTTTCAAACTCACAGAAAAGCGTTTTAGACAACTGGAAATAATTCCATGTTTCTTAGCTTGTGGGTATTAGGTTTCTTTGTGTATTTCCATGAAACTCTGACAAAATGATTCTCTCTTGTGCCCCTCATGGCTCCCCAAATTTAGTCATCCCACCATCACGGGTTTTTTGTTTAGAACCTATTGGATGTTTACCCTGATTAGGCGAATTTCATTGAAAACGCCTGAAGTTGAATTCCTCAATGGTTAAAGCTAGAACTTTGAAAATGCAGAAAAGCACTTCATATCACAAGAGCACACTGTGCTTCTGTCCTGGTTCAAGTATCTCAAAGCTGAATCACTAGGTAGCAAAAGAGTTTGAAACTCACATAAAAGCTTTTCAGCCAACTGGAAATAATTCCATGTTTCTTGGCTTGTGGGTACTAGGTTTCTTTGTGTATTTCTATGAAACTCGGACAAAATGATTCTCTCTTGTGTCCCTCATGGCTCCCCAAATTTGGTCAATCCACCATCACGGGTTTTTTGTTTAGAGCCTATTGGATGTTTACCCTGATAGGGCGATTTTCACTGAAAACGATGGTAGTTTAATTCCTCAATGGTTAATGCTAGAACTTTGAAAATGCAGAAAAGCACTTCAGATCACAAGAGCTCACTGTGCTTCTTTTCTGGTTCAAGTATGTCAAAGCTGAATCACTAGGTAACAAAAGAGTTTCAAACTCACAGAAAAGCGTTTTAGCGAACTGGAAATAATTCCATGTTTCTTAGCTTTTGGGCACTAGGTTTTTTGTGTATTTCAATGAAACTCTGAAAAAATGATTCTCTCATGTGCCCCTCAAGGCTCCCCAAGTTTTGTCATCCCACCATCAAGGGTGTTTTGTTTACAGTCTATTGGATGTTTACCCCGATTATGCGAAAATGCCTGAAAACGCCTGTGAGTTTAATTCTTAAATGGTTAATGCTATTACTTTAAAAATGCAGTTCAACACTTTAGTTCAAAAGAGCACACTGTGCTTCTCTCCTGGTTCAAGTATCTCAAAGCTGAATCACTAGGTAGCAAAAGAGTTTCAAACTCACAGAAAAGCGTTTTAGCCAACTTGAAATAATTTGATGTTTCTTAGCTTGTGGGTTCTAGGTTTCTTTGTGTATTTCAATGAAACTCTGACAAAATGATTCTCTCTTGTGCCCCTCATGGCTCCCCAAATTTGCTCAATCCACCATCACGGGTTTTTTGTTTAGAGCCTATTGTATGTTTACCCTGATTAGGCGAATTTCACTGAAAACGCCTGTAGTTTAATTCTTCAATGGTTAATGCTAGAACTTTGAAAATGCAGAAAAGCACTTCAGATCACAAGAGCACGCTGTCCTTCTCTCCTAGTTCAAGTATCTCAAAGCTGAATCACTAGGTAGCAAAAGAGTTTCAAACTCACAGAAAAGCGATTTAGCCAACTGGAAATAATTCCATGTTTCTTAGCTTCTGGGCACTAGGTTTCTTTGTGTATTTCAATGAAACTCTGACAAAATGATTCTCTCTTGAGCCACTCATAGCTCCCCAAATTTGGTCATCGCACCATCACGGGTTTTTTTTTAGAGCCTATTGCATGTTTACCCTGATTAGGCGAAAATGCCTGAAAACGCCTGTGAGTTTAATTCTTAAATGGTTAAAGCTAGACTTTAAAAATGCAGAACAACATTTTAGTTCAGAAGAGTACACTGTGCTTCTCTCCTGGTTCAAGTATCTCAAAGCTGAATCACTAGGTAGCAAAAGAGTTTCAAACTCACAGAAAAGCGTTTTAGCCAACTGGAAATAATTCCATGTTTCTTAGCTTGTGGGTATTAGGTTTCTTTGTGTATTTCAATGAAACTCTGACAAAATGATTCTCTCTTGTGCCCCTCAGGGCTCCCCAAATTTGGTCATCCCACCATCACGGGTTTTTTTTTTAGAACCTATTGGATATTTACCCTGATTAGGCGAATTCCACTGAAAACGCCTGTAGTTTAATTCCTCAATGGTTAATGCTAGAACTTTGAAAATGCAGAAAAGCATTTCAGATCACAAGAGCACACTGTGCTTCTGTCCTGGTTCAAGTATCTCAAAGCTGAATCACTAGGTAGCAAAAGAGTTTCAAACTCACAGAAAAGCGATTTAGCCAACTGGAAATAATTCCATGTTTCTTAGCTTCTGGGTGCTAGGTTTCTTTGTGTATTTCAATGAAACTCTGACAAAATGATTCTCTCTTGTGTCCCTCATGGCTCCCCAAATTTGGTCATTTCACCATCACGGGTTTTTTGTTTAGAGCCTATTGGATATTTACCCTGATTAGGCGAATTTCACTGAAAACGCCTGTTAGATTAATTCCTCAATGGTTAATGCTAGAACTTTGAAAATGCAGAAAAGCACTTCAGATCACAAGTGCACACTGTGCTTCTTTCCTGTTCAAGTATCTCAAAGCTGAATCACTAGGTAACAAAAGCGTTTCAAACTCACAGAAAAGCGTTTTAGCGAACTTGAAATAATTCCATGTTTCTTAGCTTCTGGGCACTAGGTTTCTTTGTGTATTTCAATGAAACTCTGACAAAATGATTCTCTCTTGTGTCCCTCAAGGCTCCCCAAGTTTTGTCATCCCACCATCAAGGGTGTTTTGTTTACAGTCTATTGGATGTTTACCCTGATTAGGCGAAAATGCCTGAAAACGCCTGTGAGTTTAATTCTTAAATGGTTAATGCTATTACTTTAAAAACGCAGAACAACACTTTAGTTCACAAGAGCACACTGTGCTTCTATCCTGGTTCAAGTATCTCAAAGCTGAATCACTAGGTAGCAAAAGAGTTTCAAACTCACAGAAAAGCGTTTTAGCCAACTAGAAATAATTCAATGTGTCTTACTTGTGGGTACTAGGTTTCTTTGTGTATTTCAATGAAACTCTGAAAAAATGATTCTCTCTTGTGTCCCTCATGGCTCCCCAATTTTGGTCATCTCACCATCACGGCTTTTTTGTTTAGAGCCTATTGGATGATTACCCTGATTAGGCGAATTTCACTGAAAATGCCTGTTAGTTTAAATCCTCAATGGCTAATGCTAGAACTTTAAAAATGCAGAACAACACTTTAGATCACAAGAGCACACTGTGCTTCTATCCTGGTTCAAGTATCTCAAAGCTGAATCACTAGGTAGCAAAAGAGTTTCAAACTCACAGAAAAGCGTTTTAGCCAACTGGAAATAATTCCATGTTTCTTAGCTTGTGGGTACTAGGTTTCTTTGTGTATTTCAATGAAACTCTGAAAAAATGATTCTATCTTGTGTCCCTCATGGCTCCCCAAATTTGGTCATCCAACCATCACAGGTTTTTTGTTTAGAGTTATTGGATGTTTACCCTGATTAGGCGAATTTCACTGAAAACGCCTGTAGTTTAATTCCTCAATGGTTAAAGCTAGAACTTTGAAAATGCATAAAAGCACTTCATATCACAAGATCCACTGTGCCTCTGTCCTGGTTCAAGTATCTCAAAGCTGAATCACTAGGTAGCAAAAGAGTTTCAAATCACAGAAAAGCGATTTACGCAATGGAAATAATTCCATGTTTCTTAGCTTGTGGGTACTAGGTTTCTTTGTGTATTTCAATGAAACTCTGACAAAATGATTGTCTCTTGGGCCCCCATGGCTCCCTAAATGTGGTCAATCCACCATCACGGGTTTTTTGTTTAGAGCCTATTGGATGTTTACCCTGATTATGCGAATTTCACTGAAAACGCCTGTAGTTTAATTTTTCAATGGTTAATGCTAGAACATTGAAAATGCAGAAAAGCGCTTCAGATCACAAGAGTACACTGTGCTTCTGTCCTGGTTCAAGTATCTCAAAGATGAATCACTAGGTATCAAAAGAGTTTCAAACTCACAGAAAAGCGATTTAGGCAAATGGAAATAATTCCATGTTTCTTAGCTTCTGGGTACTAGGATTCTTTGTGTATTTCAATGAAACTCTGACAGAATGATACTCTCTTGTGCCCCTCATGGCTCCCCAAATTTGGTCATCCCACCATCACGGGTTTTTTGTTTAGAGTTATTGGATGTTTACCCTGATTAGGCGAATTTCACTGAAAACGCCTGTTAGTTTAAATCCTCAATGGTTAATGCTAGAACTTTAAAAACGCAGAACAACACTTTACATCACAAGAGCACACTGTGCTTCTATCCTGGTTCAAGTATCTCAAAGCTGAATCACTAGGTAGCAAAAGAGTTTCAAACTCACAGAAAAGCGTTTTAGCCAACTGGAAATAATTCCATGTTTCTTAGTTTGTGGGTACTAGGTTTCTTTGTGTATTTCAATGAAACTCTGAAAAAATGATTCTATCTTGTGTCCCCTCATGGCTCCCCAAATTTGGTCATCCCACCATCACAGGTTTTTTGTTTAGAGTTATTGGATGTTTACCCTGATTAGGCGAATTTCACTGAAAACGCCTGTAGTTTAATTCCTCAATGGTTAAAGCTAGAACTTTGAAAATGCATAAAAGCACTTCATATCACAAGATCCACTGTGCCTCTGTCCTGGTTCAAGTATCTCAAAGCTGAATCACTAGGTAGCAAAAGAGTTTCAAATCACAGAAAAGCGATTTACGCAATGGAAATAATTCCATGTTTCTTAGCTTGTGGGTACTAGGTTTCTTTGTGTATTTCAATGAAACTCTGACAAAATGATTGTCTCTTGGGCCCCTCATGGCTCCCTAAATGTGGTCAATCCACCATCACGGGTTTTTTGTTTAGAGCCTATTGGATGTTTACCCTGATTATGCGAATTTCACTGAAAACGCCTGTAGTTTAATTTTTCAATGGTTAATGCTAGAACATTGAAAATGCAGAAAAGCGCTTCAGATCACAAGAGTACACTGTGCTTCTGTCCTGGTTCAAGTATCTCAAAGATGAATCACTAGGTAGCAAAAGAGTTTCAAACTCACAGAAAAGCGATTTAGGCAAATGGAAATAATTCCATGTTTCTTAGCTTCTGGGTACTAGGGTTTCTTTGTGTATTTCAATGAAACTCTGACAGAATGATACTCTCTTGTGCCCCTCATGGCTCCCCAAATTTGGTCATCCCACCATCACGGGTTTTTTGTTTAGAGTTATTGGATGTTTACCCTGATTAGGCGAATTTCACTGAAAACGCCTGTTAGTTTAAATTCCTCAATGGTTAATGCTAGAACTTTAAAATGCAGAACAACACTTTACATCACAAGAGCACACTGTGCTTCTATCCTGGTTCAAGTATCTCAAAGCTGAATCACTAGGTAGCAAAAGAGTTTCAAACTCACAGAAAAGCGTTTTTGCCAACTGGACATAATTCCATGTTTCTTAGCTTGTGGGTACTAGGTTTCTTTGTGTATTTCAATCAAACTCTGACAAAATGATTCTCTCTTGGGCCCCTCATAGCTCCCCAAATGTGGTCAATCCACCATCACGGGTTTTTTGTTTAGAGCCTATTGGATATTTACCCTGATTAGGCGAATTTCACTGAAAACGCCTGTAGATTAATTCCTCAATGGTTAATGCTAGAACTTTGAAAATGCAGAAAAGCACTTCATATCACAAGAGCACACTGTGCTTCTGTCCTGGTTCAAGTATCTCAAAGCTGAATCACTAGGTAGCAAAAGAGTTTGAAACTCACAGAAAAGCTTTTCAGCCAACTGGAAATAATTCCATGTTTCTTGGCTTGTGGGTACTAGGTTTCTTTGTGTATTTCAATGAAACTCGGACAAAATGATTCTCTCTTGTGTCCCTCATGGCTCCCCAAATTTGGTCAATCCACCATCACGGGTTTTTTGTTTAGAGCCTATTGGATGTTTACCCTGATTAGGGCGATTTTCACTGAAAACGATGGTAGTTTAATTCCTCAATGGTTAATGCTAGAACTTTGAAAATGCAGAAAAGCACTTCAGATCACAAGAGCTCACTGTGCTTCTTTTCTGGTTCAAGTATGTCAAAGCTGAATCACTAGGTAACAAAAGAGTTTCAAACTCACAGAAAAGCGTTTTAGCGAACTGGAAATAATTCCATGTTTCTTAGCTTTGGGCACTAGGTTTTTTTGTGTATTTCAATGAAACTCTGAAAAAATGATTCTCTCATGTGCCCCTCAAGGCTCCCCAAGTTTTGTCATCCCACCATCAAGGGTGTTTTGTTTACAGTCTATTGGATGTTTACCCCGATTAGGCGAAAATGCCTGAAAACGCCTGTGAGTTTAATTCTTAAATGGTTAATGCTATTACTTTAAAAATGCAGTTCAACACTTTAGTTCACAAGAGCACACTGTGCTTCTCTCCTGGTTCAAGTATCTCAAAGCTGAATCACTAGGTAGCAAAAGAGTTTCAAACTCACAGAAAAGCGTTTTAGCCAACTGGAAATAATTTGATGTTTCTTAGCTTGTGGGTACTAGGTTTCTTTGTGTATTTCAATGAAACTCTGACAAAATGATTCTCTCTTGTGCCCCTCATGGCTCCCCAAATTTGGTCAATCCACCATCACGGGTTTTTTGTTTAGAGCCTATTGTATGTTTACCCTGATTAGGCGAATTTCACTGAAAACGCCTGTAGTTTAATTCTTCAATGGTTAATGCTAGAACTTTGAAAATGCAGAAAAGCACTTCAGATCACAAGAGCACGCTGTCCTTCTCTCCTAGTTCAAGTATCTCAAAGCTGAATCACTAGGTAGCAAAAGAGTTTCAAACTCACAGAAAAGCGATTTAGCCAACTGGAAATAATTCCATGTTTCTTAGCTTCTGGGCACTAGGTTTCTTTGTGTATTTCAATGAAACTCTGACAAAATGATTCTCTCTTGAGCCACTCATAGCTCCCCAAATTTGGTCATCGCACCATCACGGGGTTTTTTTTTAGAGCCTATTGCATGTTTACCCTGATTAGGCGAAAATGCCTGAAAACGCCTGTGAGTTTAATTCTTAAATGGTTAAAGCTAGAACTTTGAAAATGCAGAACAACATTTTAGTTCAGAAGAGGACACTGTGCTTCTCTCCTGGTTCAAGTATCTCAAAGCTGAATCACTAGGTAGCAAAAGAGTTTCAAACTCACAGAAAAGCGTTTTAGCCAACTGGAAATAATTCCATGTTTCTTAGCTTGTGGGTATTAGGTTTCTTTGTGTATTTCAATGAAACTCTGACAAAATGATTCTCTCTTGTGCCCCTCAGGCTCCCCAAATTTGGTCATCCCACCATCACGGGTTTTTTTTTTTAGAACCTATTGGATATTTACCCTGATTAGGCGAATTCCACTGAAAACGCCTGTAGTTTAATTCCTCAATGGTTAATGCTAGAACTTTGAAAATGCAGAAAAGCATTTCAGATCACAAGAGCACACTGTGCTTCTGTCCTGGTTCAAGTATCTCAAAGCTGAATCACTAGGTACCAAAAGAGTTTCAAACTCACAGAAAAGCGATTTAGCGAACTGGAAATAATTCCATGTTTCTTAGCTTCTGTGTGCTAGGTTTCTTTGTGTATTTCAATGAATCTCTGACAAAATGATTCTTTCTTGTGTCCCCTCATGGCTCCCCAAATTTGGTCATTTCACCATCACGGGTTTTTTGTTTAGAGCCTATTGGATATTTACCCTGATTAGGCGAATTTCACTGAAAACGCCTGTTAGATTAATTCCTCAATGGTTAATGCTAGAACTTTGAAAATGCAGAAAAGCACTTCAGATCACAAGAGCACACTGTGCTTCTTTCCTGTTCAAGTATCTCAAAGCTGAATCACTAGGTAACAAAAGCGTTTCAAACTCACAGAAAAGCGTTTTAGCGAACTGGAAATAATTCCATGTTTCTTAGCTTCTGGGCACTAGGTTTCTTTGTGTATTTCAATGAAACTCTGACAAAATGATTCTCTCTTGTGTCCCTCAAGGCTCCCCAAGTTTTGTCATCCCACCATCAAGGGTGTTTTGTTTACAGTCTATTGGATGTTTACCCTGATTAGGCGAAAATGCACTGAAAACGCCTGTGAGTTTAATTCTTAATGGTTAATGCTATTACTTTAAAAACGCAGAACAACACTTTAGTTCACAAGAGCACACTGTGCTTCTATCCTGGTTCAAGTATCTCAAAGCTGAATCACTAGGTAGCAAAAGAGTTTCAAACTCACAGAAAAGCGTTTTAGCCAACTAGAAATAATTCCATGTTTCTTACCTTGTGGGTACTAGGTTTCTTTGTGTATTTCAATGAAACTCTGAAAAAATGATTCTATCTTGTGTCCCTCATGGCTCCCCAATTTTGGTCATCTCACCATCACGGCTTTTTTGTTTAGAGCCTATTGGATGATTACCCTGATTAGGCGAATTTCACTGAAAATGCCTGTTAGTTTAAATCCTCAATGGTAATGCTAGAACTTTAAAAATGCAGAACAACACTTTAGATCACAAGAGCACACTGTGCTTCTATCCTGCTTCAAGTATCTCAAAGCTGAATCACTAGGTAGCAAAAGAGTTTCAAACTCACAGAAAAGCGTTTTAGCCAACTGGAAATAATTCCATGTTTCTTAGCTTGTGGGTACTAGGTTTCTTTGTGTATTTCAATGAAACTCTGAAAAAATGATTCTCTCTTGTGTCCCTCATGGCTCCCCAAATTTGGTCATCCAACCATCACAGGTTTTTTGTTTAGAGTTATTGGATGTTTACCCTGATTAGGCGAATTTCACTGAAAACGCCTGTAGTTTAATTCCTCAATGGTTAAAGCTAGAACTTTGAAAATGCATAAAAGCACTTCATATCACAAGATCCACTGTGCTTCTGTCCTGGTTCAAGTATCTCAAAGCTGAATCACTAGGTAGCAAAAGAGTTTCAAATCACAGAAAAGCGATTTAGCGCAATGGAAATAATTCCATGTTTCTTAGCTTGTGGGTACTAGGTTTCTTTGTGTATTTCAATGAAACTCTGACAAAATGATTGTCTCTTGGGCCCCTCATGGCTCCCCAAATGTGGTCAATCCACCATCACGGGTTTTTTGTTTAGAGCCTATTGGATGTTTACCCTGATTATGCGAATTTCACTGAAAACGCCTGTAGTTTAATTTTTCAATGGTTAATGCTAGAACATTGAAAATGCAGAAAAGCGCTTCAGATCACAAGAGTACACTGTGCTTCTGTCCTGGTTCAAGTATCTCAAAGATGAATCACTAGGTATCAAAAGAGTTTCAAACTCACAGAAAAGCGATTTAGGCAAATGGAAATAATTCCATGTTTCTTAGCTTCTGGGTACTAGGTTTCTTTGTGTATTTCAATGAAACTCTGACAAAATGATACTCTCTCTTGTGCCCCTCATGGCTCCCCAAATTTGGTCATCCCACCATCACGGGTTTTTTGTTTAGAGTTATTGGATGTTTACCCTGATTAGGCGAATTTCACTGAAAACGCCTGTTAGTTTAAATCCTCAATGGTTAATGCTAGAACTTTAAAAATGCAGAACAACACTTTACATCACAAGAGCACACTGTGCTTCTATCCTGGTTCAAGTATCTCAAAGCTGAATCACTAGGTAGCAAAAGAGTTTCAAACTCACAGAAAAGCGTTTTAGCCAACTGGAAATAATTCCATGTTTCTTAGTTTGTGGGTACTAGGTTTCTTTGTGTATTTCAATGAAACTCTGAAAAAATGATTCTATCTTGTGTCCCTCATGGCTCCCCAAATTTGGTCATCCCACCATCACAGGTTTTTTGTTTAGAGTTATTGGATGTTTACCCTGATTAGGCGAATTTCACTGAAAACGCCTGTAGTTTAATTCCTCAATGGTTAAAGCTAGAACTTTGAAAATGCATAAAAGCACTTCATATCACAAGATCCACTGTGCCTCTGTCCTGGTTCAAGTATCTCAAAGCTGAATCACTAGGTAGCAAAAGAGTTTCAAATCACAGAAAAGCGATTTACGCAATGGAAATAATTCCATGTTTCTTAGCTTGTGGGTACTAGGTTTCTTTGTGTATTTCAATGAAACTCTGACAAAATGATTGTCTCTTGGGCCCCTCATGGCTCCCCAAATGTGGTCAATCCACCATCACGGGTTTTTTTGTTTAGAGCCTATTGGATGTTTACCCTGATTATGCGAATTTCACTGAAAACGCCTGTAGTTTAATTTTTCAATGGTTAATGCTAGAACATTGAAAATGCAGAAAAGCGCTTCAGATCACAAGAGTACACTGTGCTTCTGTCCTGGTTCAAGTATCTCAAAGATGAATCACTAGGTAGCAAAAGAGTTTCAAACTCACAGAAAAGCGATTTAGGCAAATGGAAATAATTCCATGTTTCTTAGCTTCTGGGTACTAGGTTCTTTGTGTATTTCAATGAAACTCTGACAGAATGATTCTCTCTTGTGCCCCTCATGGCTCCCCAAATTTGGTCATCCCACCATCACGGGTTTTTTGTTTAGAGTTATTGGATGTTTACCCTGATTAGGCGAATTTCACTGAAAACGCCTGTTAGTTTAAATCCTCAATGGTTAATGCTAGAACTTTAAAAACGCAGAACAACACTTTACATCACAAGAGCACACTGTGCTTCTATCCTGGTTCAAGTATCTCAAAGCTGAATCACTAGGTAGCAAAAGAGTTTCAAACTCACAGAAAAGCGTTTTTGCCAACTGGACATAATTCCATGTTTCTTAGCTTGTGGGTACTAGGTTTCTTTGTGTATTTCAATCAAACTCTGACAAAATGATTCTCTCTTGGGCCCCTCATGGCTCCCCAAATGTGGTCAATCCACCATCACGGGTTTTTTGTTTAGAGCCTATTGGATATTTACCCTGATTAGGCGAATTTCACTGAAAACGCCTGTAGATTAATTCCTCAATGGTTAATGCTAGAACTTTGAAAATGCAGAAAAGAACTTCAGATCACAAGAGCACACTGTGCTTCTGTCCTGGTTCAAGTATCTCAAAGATGAATCACTAGGTAGCAAAAGAGTTTCAAACTCACAGAAAAGCATTTAGCGAACTGGAAATAATTCCATGTTTCTTAGCTTCTGGGCACTAGGTTTATTTGTGTATTTCAATGAAACTCTGAAAAAATGATTCTCTCATGTGCCCCACATGACTCCCCAAATTTGGTCATCCCTCCATCAAGGGTGTTTTGTTTACAGTGTATTGGATGTTTACCCTGATTAGGCGAAAATGCACTGAAAACGCCTGTGAGTTTAATTCTTAAATGGTTAATACTAGAACTTTAAAAATGCAGAACAACACTTTAGTTCACAAGAGCACACTGTGCTTCTGTCCTGGTTCAAGTATCTCAAAGCTGAATCACTAGGTAGCAAAAGAGTTTCAAACTCACAGAAAAGCGATTTACCCAACTGGAAATAATTCCATGTTTCTTAGCTTCTGGGTACTAGGTTTCTTTGTGTATTTCAATGAAACTCTGAAAAAATGATTTTATCTTGTGTGCCCTCATGGCTCCCCAAATTTGGTCATCCCACCATCACAGGTTTTTTGTTTAGAGTTATTGGATGTTTACCCTGATTAGGCGAATTTCACTGAAAACGCCTGTAGTTTAATTCCTCAATGGTTAAAGCTAGAACTTTGAAAATGCATAAAAGCACTTCATATCACAAGAGCCCACTGTGCCTCTGTCCTGTTTCAAGTATCTCAAAGCTGAATCACTAGGTAGCAAAAGACTTTCAAATCACAGAAAAGCGATTTAGCAAATGGAAATAATTCCATGTTTCTTAGCTTGTGGGTACTAGGTTTCTTTGTGTATTTCAATGAAACTCGGACAAAATGATTCTCTCTTGTGCCCCTCATGGCTCCCCAAATTTGGTCATCCACCATCACGGGTTTTTTGTTTAGAGCCTATTGGATGTTTACCCTGATTAGGCGAATTTCACTGAAAACGCCTGTAGTTTAATTCCTCAATGGTTAATGCTAGAACTTTGAAAATGCATTAAAGCACTTCAGATCACAAGAGCACACTGTGCTTCTGTCCTGGTTCAAGTATCTCAAAGGTGAATCACTAGGTAGCAAAAGAGTTTCAAACTCACAAAAAGCGATTTAGCCAACTGGAAATAATTCCATGTTTCTTAGCTTCTGGGTACTAGGTTTCTTTGTGTATTTCAATGAAACTCTGAAAAAATGATTCTCTCTTGTGCCCCTCATGGCTCCCCAAGTATGGTCATCCACCATCACGGGTTTTTTGTTTAGAGTCTATTGGATGTTTACCCTGATTAGGCGAAAATTTCACTGAAAACGCCTGTGAGTTTAATTCTTAAATGGTTAATGCTAGAACTTTAAAAACGCAGAACAACACTTTAGTTCACAAGAGCACACTGTGCTTCTCTCCTGGTTCAAGTATCTCAAAGCTGAATCACTAGGTAGCAAAAGAGTTTCAAACTCACAGAAAAGCGTTTTAGCAACTGGAAATAATTCCATGTTTCTTAGCTTGTGGGTACTAGGTTTCTTTGTGTATTTCAATGAAACTCTGAAAAAATGATTCTCTCTTGTGCCCCTCATGGCTCCCCAAATTTTGTCATCCCACACATCACGGGTTTTTTGTTTAGAGTCTATTGGATGTTTACCCTGATTAGGCGAATTTCATGCCTGAAAACGCCTGTGAGTTTAATTCCTCAATGGTTAATGCTAGAACTTTAAAAATGCAGAAAACACTTTAGTATCACAAGAGCACACTGTGCTTCTGTCCTGGTTCAAGTATCTCAAAGCTGAATCACTAGGTAGCAAAAGAGTTTCAAACTCACAGAAAAGCGTTTTCAGCCAACTGGAAATAATTCCATGTTTCTTGCTTGTGGGTACTAGGTTTCTTTGTGTATTTCAATGAAACTCTGACAAAATGATTCTCTCTTGTGCCCTCATGGCTCCCCAAATTTGGTCAATCCACCATCACGGGTTTTTTGTTTAGAGCCTATTGGATGTTTACCCTGATTAGGCGAATTTCACTGAAAACGCCTGGTAGTTTAATTCCTCAATGGTTAATGCTAGAACTTTGAAAATGCAGAAAAGCACTTCAGATCACAAGAGGTCACTGTGTCTTCTTTTCCTGGTTCAAGTATCTCAAAGCTGAATCACTAGGTAGCAAAAGAGTTTCAAACTCACAGAAAAGCGTTTTAGCCAACTGGAAATAATTCCATGTTTCTTAGCTTCTGGGCACTAGGTTTCTTTGTGTATTTCAATGAAACTCTGACAAAATGATTCTCTCTTGTGCCCCTCATAGGCTCCCCAAATTTTGGTCATCCCACCATCACGGGTGTTTTTTTTACAGTCTATTGGATGTTTACCCCCGATTAGGCGAAAATGCCTGAAAACGCCTGTGAGTTTAATTCTTAAATGGTTAATGCTATTACTTTAAAAATGCAGTTCAACACTTTAGTTCACAAGAGCACACTGTGCTTCTCTCCTGGTTCAAGTATCTCAAAGCTGAATCACTAGGTAGCAAAAGAGTTTCAAACTCACAGAAAAGCGTTTTAGCCAACTAGAAATAATTCCATGTGTCTTACCTTGTGGGTACTAGGTTTCTTTGTGTATTTCAATGAAACTCTGAAAAAATGATTCTATCTTGTGTCCCTCATGGCTCCCCAATTTTGGTCATCTCACCATCACGGCTTTTTTGTTTAGAGCCTATTGGATGATTACCCTGATTAGGCGAATTTCACTGAAAATGCCTGTTAGTTTAAATCCTCAATGGCTAATGCTAGAACTTTAAAAATGCAGAACAACACTTTAGATCACAAGAGCACACTGTGCTTCTATCCTGCTTCAAGTATCTCAAAGCTGAATCACTAGGTAGCAAAAGAGTTTCAAACTCACAGAAAAGCGTTTTAGCCAACTGGAAATAATTCCATGTTTCTTAGCTTGTGGGTACTAGGTTTCTTTGTGTATTTCAATGAAACTCTGAAAAAATGATTCTATCTTGTGTCCCTCATGGCTCCCCAAATTTGGTCATCCAACCATCACAGGTTTTTTGTTTAGAGTTATTGGATGTTTACCCTGATTAGGCGAATTTCACTGAAAACGCCTGTAGTTTAATTCCTCAATGGTTAAAGCTAGAACTTTGAAAATGCATAAAAGCACTTCATATCACAAGATCCACTGTGCCTCTGTCCTGGTTCAAGTATCTCAAAGCTGAATCACTAGGTAGCAAAAGAGTTTCAAATCACAGAAAAGCGATTTACGCAATGGAAATAATTCCATGTTTCTTAGCTTGTGGGTACTAGGTTTCTTTGTGTATTTCAATGAAACTCTGACAAAATGATTGTCTCTTGGGCCCCCATGGCTCCCTAAATGTGGTCAATCCACCATCACGGGTTTTTTGTTTAGAGCCTATTGGATGTTTACCCTGATTATGCGAATTTCACTGAAAACGCCTGTAGTTTAATTTTTCAATGGTTAATGCTAGAACATTGAAAATGCAGAAAAGCGCTTCAGATCACAAGAGTACACTGTGCTTCTGTCCTGGTTCAAGTATCTCAAAGATGAATCACTAGGTATCAAAAGAGTTTCAAACTCACAGAAAAGCGATTTAGGCAAATGGAAATAATTCCATGTTTCTTAGCTTCTGGGTACTAGGGTTCTTTGTGTATTTCAATGAAACTCTGACAGAATGATACTCTCTTGTGCCCCTCATGGCTCCCCAAATTTGGTCATCCCACCATCACGGGTTTTTTGTTTAGAGTTATTGGATGTTTACCCTGATTAGGCGAATTTCACTGAAAACGCCTGTTAGTTTAAATTTTCAATGGTTAATGCTAGAACTTTAAAAACGCAGAACAACACTTTACATCACAAGAGCACACTGTGCTTCTATCCTGGTTCAAGTATCTCAAAGCTGAATCACTAGGTAGCAAAAGAGTTTCAAACTCACAGAAAAGCGTTTTAGCCAACTGGAAATAATTCCATGTTTCTTAGTTTGTGGGTACTAGGTTTCTTTGTGTATTTCAATGAAACTCTGAAAAAATGATTCTATCTTGTGTCCCTCATGGCTCCCCAAATTTGGTCATCCCACCATCACAGGTTTTTTGTTTAGAGTTATTGGATGTTTACCCTGATTAGGCGAATTTCACTGAAAACGCCTGTAGTTTAATTCCTCAATGGTTAAAGCTAGAACTTTGAAAATGCATAAAAGCACTTCATATCACAAGATCCACTGTGCCTCTGTCCTGGTTCAAGTATCTCAAAGCTGAATCACTAGGTAGCAAAAGAGTTTCAAATCACAGAAAAGCGATTTACGCAATGGAAATAATTCCATGTTTCTTAGCTTGTGGGTACTAGGTTTCTTTGTGTATTTCAATGAAACTCTGACAAAATGATTGTCTCTTGGGCCCCTCATGGCTCCCTAAATGTGGTCAATCCACCATCACGGGTTTTTTGTTTAGAGCCTATTGGATGTTTACCCTGATTATGCGAATTTCACTGAAAACGCCTGTAGTTTAATTTTTCAATGGTTAATGCTAGAACATTGAAAATGCAGAAAAGCGCTTCAGATCACAAGAGTACACTGTGCTTCTGTCCTGGTTCAAGTATCTCAAAGATGAATCACTAGGTAGCAAAAGAGTTTCAAACTCACAGAAAAGCGATTTAGGCAAATGGAAATAATTCCATGTTTCTTAGCTTCTGGGTACTAGGGTTCTTTGTGTATTTCAATGAAACTCTGACAGAATGATACTCTCTTGTGCCCCTCATGGCTCCCCAAATTTGGTCATCCCACCATCACGGGTTTTTTGTTTAGAGTTATTGGATGTTTACCCTGATTAGGCGAATTTCACTGAAAACGCCTGTTAGTTTAAATCCTCAATGGTTAATGCTAGAACTTTAAAAACGCAGAACAACACTTTACATCACAAGAGCACACTGTGCTTCTATCCTGGTTCAAGTATCTCAAAGCTGAATCACTAGGTAGCAAAAGAGTTTCAAACTCACAGAAAAGCGTTTTTTGCCAACTGGACATAATTCCATGTTTCTTAGCTTGTGGGTACTAGGTTTCTTTGTGTATTTCAATCAAACTCTGACAAAATGATTCTCTCTTGGGCCCCTCATAGCTCCCCAAATGTGGTCAATCCACCATCACGGGTTTTTTGTTTAGAGCCTATTGGATATTTACCCTGATTAGGCGAATTTCACTGAAAACGCCTGTAGATTAATTCCTCAATGGTTAATGCTAGAACTTTGAAAATGCAGAAAAGAACTTCAGATCACAAGAGCACACTGTGCTTCTGTCCTGGTTCAAGTATCTCAAAGATGAATCACTAGGTAGCAAAAGAGTTTCAAACTCACAGAAAAGCATTTTAGCGAACTGGAAATAATTCCATGTTTCTTAGCTTCTGGGCACTAGGTTTATTTGTGTATTTCAATGAAACTCTGAAAAAATGATTCTCTCATGTGCCCCACAAGACTCCCCATGTTTGGTCATCCCTCCATCAAGGGTGTTTTGTTTACAGTGTATTGGATGTTTACCCTGATTAGGCGAAAATGCCTGAAAACGCCTGTGAGTTTAATTCTTAAATGTTTAATACTAGAACTTTAAAAATGCAGAACAACACTTTAGTTCACAAGAGCACACTGTGCTTCTGTCCTGGTTCAAGTATCTCAAAGCTGAATCACTAGGTAGCAAAAGAGTTTCAAACTCACAGAAAAGCGATTTACCCAACTGGAAATAATTCCATGTTTCTTAGCTTCTGGGTACTAGGTTTCTTTGTGTATTTCAATGAAACTCTGAAAAAATGATTTTATCTTGTGTCACTCATGGCTCCCCAAATTTGGTCATCCCACCATCACAGGTTTTTTGTTTAGAGTTATTGGATGTTTATCCTGAATAGGCGAATTTCACTGAAAACGCCTGTAGTTTAATTCCTCAATGGTTAAAGCTAGAACTTTGACAATGCATAAAAGCACTTCATATCACAAGAGCCCACTGTGCCTCTGTCCTGTTTCAAGTATCTCAAAGCTGAATCACTAGGTAGCAAAAGACTTTCAAATCACAGAAAAGCGATTTAGGCAAATGGAAATAATTCCATGTTTCTTAGCTTTGGGTACTAGGTTTCTTTGTGTATTTCAATGAAACTCGGACAAAATGATTCTCTCTTGTGCCCCTCATGGCTCCCCAAATTTGGTCATCTCACCATCACGGCTTTTTTGTTTAGAGCCTATTGGATGTTTACCCTGATTAGGCGAATTTCACTGAAAACGCCTGTAGTTTAATTCCTCAATGGTTAATTCTAGAACTTTGAAAATGCATAAAAGCACTTCATATCACAAGAGCACACTGTGCTTTGGTCCTGGTTCAAGTATCTCAAAGGTGAATCACTAGGAAGCAAAAGAGTTTCAAACTCACAAAAAAGCGATTTAGCCAACTGAAAATAATTCCATGTTTCTTAGCATCTGGGTACTAGGTTTCTTTGTGTATTTCAATGAAACTCTGACAAAATGATTCTCTCTTGTGCCCCTCATGGCTCCCCAAATTTGGTCATCCCACCATCACAGGTTTTTTGTTTAGAGTTATTGGATGTTTACCCTGATTAGGCGAATTTCACTGAAAACGCCTGTAGTTTAATTCCTCAATGCTTAAAGCTAGAACTTTGAAAATGCATAAAAGCACTTCATATCACAAGAGCCCACTGTGCTTCTGTCCTGGTTCAAGTATCTCAAAGCTGAATCACTAGGTAGCAAAAGAGTTTCAAACTCACAGAAAAGCGATTTAGGCAAACTGGAAATAATTCCATGTTTCCTAGCTTGTGGGTACTAGGTTTCTTTGTGTATTTCAATGAAACTCTGACAAAATGATTCTCTCTTGGACCCTCATGGCTCCCCAATTTTGGTCATCTCACCATCACGGCTTTTTTGTTTAGAGCCTATTGGATGATTACCCTGATTAGGCGAATTTCACTGAAAATGCCTGTTAGTTTAAATCCTCAATGGTTAATGCTAGAATTTTAAAAACGCAGAACAACACTTTAGATCACAAGAGCACACTGTGCTTCTATCCTGCTTCAAGTATCTCAAAGCTGAATCACTAGGTAGCAAAAGAGTTTCAAACTCACAGAAAAGCGTTTTAGCCAACTGGAAATAATTCCATGTTTCTTAGCTTGTGGGTACTAGGTTTCTTTGTGTATTTCAATGAAACTTTGACAAAATGATTCTCTCTTGTGCCCCTCATGGCTCCCCAAATTTGGTCATCCCACCATCACAGGTTTTTTGTTTAGAGTTATTGGATGTTTACCCTGATTGGGCGAATTTCACTGAAAACGCCTGTAGTTTAATTCCTCAATGGTTAAAGCTAGAACTTTGTAAATGCATAAAAGCACTTCATATCACAAGAGCCCACTGTGCTTCTGTCCTGGTTCAAGTATCTCAAAGCTGAATCAATAGGTAGCAAAAGAGTTTCAAACTCACAGAAAAGCGATTTAGGCAATTGGAAATAATTCCATGTTTCTTAGCATCTGGGTACTAGGTTTCTTTGTGTATTTCAATGAAACTCTGACAAAATGATTCTCTATTGTGCCCCTCATGGCTCCCCAAATTTGGTCATCCACCATCACGGGTTTTTTTGTTTAGAGCCTATTGGATGTTTACCCTGATTAGGCGAATTTCACTGAAAACGCCTGTAGTTTAATTCCTCAATGGTTAGTGCTAGAACTTTGAAAATGCAGAAAAGAACTTCAGATCACAAGAGCAGACTGTGCTTCTGTCCTGGTTCAAGTATCTCAAAGATGAATCACTAGGTAGCAAAAGGGTTTCAAACTCACAAAAAAGCATTTTAGCGAACTGGAAATAATTCCATGTTTCTTAGCTTCTGGGCACTAGGTTTATTTGTGTATTTCAATGAAACTCTGAAAAAATGATTCTCTTATGTGCCCTTCTAGTCTCCCCAAGTTTGGTCATCCCTCCATCAAGGGTGTTTTGTTTACAGTCTATTGGATATTTACCCTGATTAGGCGAAAATGCCTGAAAAGGCCTGTGAGTTTAATTCTTAAATGGTTAATGCTAGAACTTTAAAAACGCAGAACAACACTTTAGTTCACAAGACCACACTGTGCTTCTGTCCTGGTTGAAGTATCTGAAAGCTGAATCACAAGGTAGCAAAAAGAGTTTCAAACTCACAGAAAAGCGTTTTAGGCAACGGGAAATAATTCCATGTTTCTTAGCTTGTGGGTACTAGGTTTCCTTGTGTATTTCAATGAAACTCTGAAAAAATGATTCTCTCTCTTGGGCCCATCATTGCTCCCCAAAATGTGGTCAATCCACCATCACGGGTTTTTTTGTTTAGAGCCTATTGGATGTTTACCCTGATTAGGTGAATTTCACTGAAAAAGCCTGTAGTTTATTTCCTTCAATGGTTAATGCTAGAACATTGAAAATGCAGAAAAGCACTTCAGATCACAAGAGCATATTGTGCTTCTGTCCTGGTTCAAGTATCTCAAAGCTGAATCACTAGGTAGCAAAAGAGTTTCAAACTCACAGAAAAGCGATTTACCCAACTGGAAATAATTCCATGTTTCTTAGCTTCTGGGTACTAGGATTCTTTGTGTATTTCAATGAAACTCTGACAAAATGATTCTATCTTGTGTCACTCATGGCTCCCCAAATTTGGT
This sequence comes from Tamias sibiricus, assembly GCA_025594165.1. Classification (NCBI taxonomy): domain Eukaryota; kingdom Metazoa; phylum Chordata; class Mammalia; order Rodentia; family Sciuridae; genus Tamias; species Tamias sibiricus. Next base: position 25,075 of record JAKELJ010000292.1, read on the forward strand.
CATCCCACCATCACAGGTTTTTTGTTTAGAGTTATTGGATGTTTACCCTGGTTAGGCGAATTTCACTGAAAACGCGTGTAGTTTAATTCCTCAATGGTTAAAGCTAGAACTTTGAAAATGCATAAAAGCACTTCATATCACAATAGCCCACTGTGCCTCTCTCCTGGTTCAAGGATCTCAAAGCTGAATCACTAGGTAGCAAAAGAGTTTCAAACTCACATAAAAGCTTTTCAGCCAACTGGAAATAATTCCATGTTTTTTGGCTTGTGGGTACTAGGTTTCTTTGTGTATTTCAATGAAACTCTGACAAAATGATTCTCTCTTGGGCCCCTCATGGCTCCCCAAATGTGGTCAATCCACCATCACGGGTTTTTTTGTTTAGAGCCTATTGGATATTTACCCTGATTATGCGAATTTCACTGAAAACGCCTGTAGTTTAATTTTCAATGGTTAATGCTAGAACTTTGAAAATGCAGAAAAGCGCTTCAGATCACAAGAGCACACTGTGCTTCTGTCCTGGTTCAAGTATCTCAAAGATGAATCACTAGGTAGCAAAAGAGTTTCAAACTCACAGAAAAGCGATTTAGCCAACTGGAAATAATTCCATGTTTCTTAGCTTGTGGGCACTAGGTTTCTTTGTGTATTTCATTGAAACTCTGACAAAAATGATTCTCTCTTGTGCCCCTCATGGCTCCCCAAATGTGGTCAATCCCTCCATCACGGGTTTTTCGTTTAGAGTTATTGGATGTTTACCCTGATTAGGTGAATTTCACTGAAAACGCCTGTATTTTAATTCCTCAATGGTTAAAGCTAGAACTTTGAAAATGCATAAAAACACTTTAGTATCACAAGAGCACACTGTGCTTCTGTCCTGGTTCAAGTATCTCAAAGCTGAATCACAAGGTAGCAAAAGAGTTTCAAACTCACAGAAAAGCGATTTAGGCAAATGGAAATAATTCCATGTTTTTTAGCTTGTGGGTACTATGTTTCTTTGTGTATTTCAATGAAACTCTGACAAAATGATACTCTCTTGTGCCCCTCATGGCTCCCCAAATTTGGTCATCTCACCATCACGGGTTTTTGTTTAGAGCCTATTGGATATTTACCCTGATTAGGCGAATTTCTCTGAAAACGCCTGTAGTTTAATTCCTCAATGGTTAATTCTAGAACTTTGAAAATGCATAAAAGAGACTTCAGATCACAAGAGCACACTGTGCTTCTGTCTTGGTTCAAGTATCTCAAAGATGAATCACTAGGTAGCGAAAGAGTTTCAAACTCACAGAAAAGCATTTTAGCGAACTGGAAATAATTCCATGTTTCTTAGCTTCTGGGCACTAGGTTTATTTGTGTATTTCAATGAAACTTTGAAAAAATGATTCTCTCATGTGCCCCTCAAGACTCCCCAAGTTTGGTCATCCCTCCATCAAGGGTGTTTTGTTTACAGTCTATTGGATGTTTACCCTGATTAGGCGAAAATGCCTGAAAACGCCTGTGAGTTTAATTCTTAAATGGTTAATGCTAGAACTTTAAAAACGCAGAACAACACTTTAGTTCACAAGAGCACACTATGCTTTTGTCCTGGTTCAAGTATCTCAAAGCTGAATCACTAGGTAGCAAAAGATTTTCAAACTCACAGAAAAGCGTTTTAGCCAACTGGAAATAATTCCATGTTTCTTAGCTTGTGGGTACTAGGTTTCTTTGTGTATTTCAATGAAACTCTGACAAAATGATTCTCTCTTGTGCCCCTCATGGCTCCCCAAATGTGTCAATCCACCATCACGGGATTTTTGTTTTGAGCCTATTGGATGTTTACCCTGATTAGGCGAATTTCACTGAAAACGCCTGTAGTTTAATTCTCAATGGTTAATGCTAGAACTTTGAAAATGCAGAAAAGACTTCAGATCACAAGAGCAGACTGTGCTTCTGTCCTGGTTCAAGTATCTCAAAGATGAATCACTAGGTAGCAAAAGAGTTTCAAACTCACAGAAAAGCATTTTAGCGAACTGGAAATAATTCCATGTTTCTTAGCTTCTGGGCACTAGGTTTCTTTGTGTATTTCAATGAATCTCTGAAAAAATGATTCTCTCATGTGCCCCTCAAGACTCCCCAAGTTTGGTCATCCCTCCATCAAGGGTGTTTTGTTTACAATCTATTGGATATTTACCCTGATTAGGCGAAAATGCCTGAAAACGCCTGTGAGTTTAATTCCTAAATGGTTAATGCTAGAACTTTAAAAACGCAGAACAACACTTTAGTTCACAAGAGCACACTGTGCTTCTGTCCTGGTTCAAGTATCTCAAAGCTGAATCACTAGGTAGCAAAAGAGTTTCAAACTCACAGAAAAGCGTTATAGCAACTGGAAATAATTCCATGTTTCTTAGCTTGTGGGTACTAGGTTTCTTTGTGTATTTCAATGAAACTCTGACAAAATGATTCTCTCTTGTGCCCCTCATGGCTCCCCAAATGTGGTCAATCCACCATCACGGGTTTTTTTTTAGAGCCTATTGGATGTTTACCCTGATTAGGTAAATTTCACTGAAAATGCCTGTTAGTTTAATTCTTCAATGGTTAATGCTAGAACTTTGAAAATCGCAGAAACAACACTTTAGATCACAAGAGCACACTGTGCTTCTGTCCTGGTTCAAGTATCTCAAAGCTGAATCACTAGGTTGCAAAAGAGTTTCAAACTCACAGAAAAGCATTTTAGCCAACTGGAAATAATTCCATGTTTCTTAGATTGTGGGTACTAGGTTTCTTGGTGTATTTCAATGAATCTCTGACAAAATGATTCGCTCTTGTGCCCCTCATGGCTCCCCAAATTTGGTCAATCCACCATCACGGGTTATTTGTTTAGAGCCTATTGGATATTTACCCTGATTAGGCGAATTTCTCTGAAAACGCCTGTAGTTTAATTCCTCAATGGTTAATTCTAGAACTTTGAAAATGCATAAAATGACTTCAGATCACAAGAGCACACTGTGCTCCTGTCTTGGTTCAAGTATCTCAAAGGTGAATCACTAGGTAGCAAAAGAGTTTCAAACTCACAGAAAAGCGCTTTAGCCAACTGAAAATAATTCCATGTTTCTTAGCATCTGGGTACTAGGTTTCTTTGTGTATTTCAATGAAACTCTGACAAAATGATTCTCTCTTGTGCCCCTCATGGCTCCCCAAATTTGGTCATCCCACTATCACGGGTTTTTTGTTTAGAGCCTATTGGATGTTTACCCTGATTAGGTGAATTTCACTGAAAACGCCTGTAGTTTAATTCCTCAATGGTTAATGCTAGAACTTTGAAAATGCAGAAAAGCATTTCAGATCACAAGAGCACACTGTGCTTCTCTCGTGTTTCAAGTATCTCAAAGCTGAATCACTAGGTAGCAAAGGAGTTTCAAACTCACAGAGAAGCGATTTAGCCAAATGGAAATAATTCCATGTTTCTTAGCTTGTGGGTACTAGGTTTCTCTGTGTATTTCAATGAAACTCTGACAAAATGATTCTCTTTTGTGCCCCTCATGGCTCCCCAAATTTGGTCAATCCACCATCACGGGTTATTTGTTTAGAGCCTATTGGATATTTACCCTGATTAGGCGAATTTCACTGAAAACGCCTGTAGTTTAATTCCTCAATGGTTAATTCTAGAACTTTGAAAATGCATAAAATCACTTCAGATCACAAGAGCACACTGTGCTCCTGTCCTGGTTCAAGTATCTCAAAGGTGAAGCACTAGGTAGCAAAAGAGTTTCAAACTCACAGAAATGCGATTTTGCCAACTGGAAATAATTCCATGTTTCTTAGCATCTGGTTACTAGGTTTCTTTGTGTATTTCAATGAAACTCTGATAAAATGATTCTCTCTTGTGCCCCTCATGGCTCCCCAAATTTGGTCATCACACTATCACGGGTTTTTTGTTTATAGCCTATTGGATGTTTACCCTGATTAGGCGAATTTCACTGAAAACGCCTGTAGTTTAATTCCTCAATGGTTAATGCTAGAACTTTGAAAATGCAGAAAAGAACTTCCGATCACAAGAGCACACTGTGCTTCTGTCCTGGTTCAAGTATCTCAAAGATGAATCACTAGGTAGCAAAAGAGTTTCAAACTCACAGAAAAGCATTTTAGCGAACTGGAAATAATTCCATGTTTCATAGCTTGTGGGTTCTAGGTTTCTTTGTGTATTTCAGTGAAACTCTGATAAAATGATTCTCTCTTGTGCCCCTCATGGCTCCCCAAATTTGGTCATCCCATCATCACGGGTTTTTTTGTTTAGAGCCTATTGGATGTTTACCCTGATTAGGCGAATTTCACTGAAAACGCCTGTAGTTTAATTCCTCAATGGTTAATGCTAGAACTTTGAAAATGCAGAAAAAGCACTTCAGATCACAAGAGCACACTGTGCTTCTGTCCTGGTTCAAGTATCTCAAAGCTGAATCACTAGGTAACAAAAGAGTTTCAAACTCACAGAAAAGCGTTTTTGCGAACTGGAAATAATTCCATGTTTCTTAGCTTCTGGGCACTAGGTTTCTTTGTGTATTTCAATGAAACTCTGAAAATATGATTCTCTCATGTGCCCCTCAAGGCTCCCCAAGTTTGGTCATCCCACCATCAAGGGTGTTTTGTTTACAGTCTATTGGATGTTTACCCTGATTAGGCGAAAATGCCTGAAAACGCCTGTGATTTTAATTCTTAAATGGTTAATGCTAGAACTTTAAAAACACAGAACAACACTTTAGTTTACAAGAGCACACTGTGCTTCTCTCCTGGTTCAAGTATCTCAAAGCTGAATCACTAGGTATCAAAAGAGTTTCAAACTCACACAAAAGCGTTTTAGCCAACTGGAAATAATTCCATATTTCTTAGCTTGTGGGTACTAGGTTTCTTCGTGTATTTCAATGAAACTCTGACAAAATGATTCTCTCTTGTGCCCCTCATGGCTCCCCAAATTTGGTCAATCGACCATCACGGCTTTTTTGTTTGGAGCCTATTGGATGTTTACCCTGATAGGGCGAATTTCACTGAAAACGCCTGTAGATTTATTCCTCAATGTTTAATGCTAGAACTTTGAAAATGCAGAAAAGCACTTTAGTTCATAAGAGCACACTGTGCTTCTGTCCTGGTTCACATATCTCAAAGCTGAATCACTTGGTAGCAAAACAGTTTCAAACTCACAGAAAAGAATTTTAGCAAACTTGAAATAATTGCCAGTTTCTTAGCTCTTGGGAACGAGGTTTTTTTTGTGTATTTCAATGAATCTCTGATTAAATGTTTCTCTCATGAGCTCCTCGTGGCTCCCCAAGTTAGGTCTTCCAACAATCACGGGTGTTTTGTCTACAGCTTCTTCGATGTTGACACTGATTTGGCGAATTTTACTAAAAACATCTGTTAATCCAACTCCACAATGGTTTATGCTACCACTTTGAAAACTAAGGAAAACTGTTTCTTTCATGGCAGGACAATTTGCTTAATGCCTGGTTCAAGTAGCTCGAAACATAATTGCTTGGGATTGCAAAAGATTCACACTTACAGAAAAAGCGTTCTAGCAACGAGGAAATAGTTGCATGTTTCCTAGCTCTTGAGCACGAGGTTTCTGTGCACATTTCAATAAAACTTTGGTTAAATGATTCTCTCATGAGCCCTTATGGCTCCCCGTGTTTGGTCATCCCACCATCACGGGTCGTTTTTTTAGAGCCTATTGGATGTTTTCCCCGATTAGGCGAATTTTTCTAAAAACGACTGTTAGTTTAATTCATCAATGGTTTATGCTAGGACTTTGAAAACGCAGGAAAGCACTTTACTTCACAAGATCACACTGTGCTTCTCTCCTGGTTCAAGTATCTCAAAGCTGAATCGCTTGGTAGCAAAACAGGTTCAAACTCACAGAAAAGCGTTTTAGCTAACTTTAAATAATTGTCTGTTTCTTAGCTCCTGGGCACGAGGTTTCTTTGTGTATTTCAATGAAACTCTGATTCAATGATTCTCTCATGAGCTCCTCCTGGCTCTCCAAGTTTGGTAATCACATCATCCTGGGTGTTTTGTTTCAGCTTCTTGGATGTTGACCCTGATTAGGCGTATTTGACAGAAAACCTCTGTTATTTAGTTAAATGAAAGAAACAGTAAACCAAATTAAATGTTCAATTGAAAACATCAACACAGATTAGACCACTTGGAATAAAGGACTTCAGATAATGAAGACAAAATATATAATCTGGAGACAAATGTAGACTGCACAGTGAAAATTGTAAGAAATAATGATCAGTACATTCAAGAAATATGGGATAGCTTGAAAAGACCAAATTTTAGAGCGATTGTTGTAGAGGAAGGTTTAGAGTTCCAAACCAAGGAATGAGTTATTTATTCATCAAAATAATACCAGAAAATTTTGCAAACAGAGGAATGAATGGGAAAATCAAGTTCAAGAGGCTTACTGAACACCAAATATACAAAGTCACAACAGATCTACGCCAAGGCACATTATAATGAAAATGCCTAATATACTGTGCCGGGACTGCTGTGTTATTAATGGGGCCGAGGTCTAATGCTACCCCCCTTTTTGGGCCCTAAAAGGGGGTTCTTTCTGCCAGCAGAAAGAACGTAGCTTACCTGGCGAAGATAGGCTTAGCGGCCAAAATCGCCGTTCGTCTCACCCCGCCTGATTGTCAGACACACGCCACACCCGGGGAGTTTTGTAGAAAGCAAGAGCCACAACTCAAATTTATTGAACAAGGTGCTGCTCTTATATAGGCCCAGAAATAACCAATCCTCGGCCAGTAGGTGGTTCGGCTCTCATGATACATCATAGCCACACCCCCTTGCTTAGCCCCTGTTGTAGGACTGACTCCAACACAGGATCAGCATGCAGTGTTTTTTTATTATATTTCTCTCAGCCTTTTTATACATCTTCCAGACAAAGAGGGCAATTAGCCATCAGCAAACATTAATAGACAATGAAGGCAAATAGCCAGTAGCAATGACGAGCACAAATTTGCGAATCAGCAATCAGCCAGATAAACTTTCCCTAAAGAATATCTTAAACTAGTTAGGGCTAGAACACTTTGAGCTCCTCTTCTTTTCAATATAGAAGAAACAAGAAAGAAACACCCTCGTTTGCAAGCAATGTTTCTTTACTATCTATTCTATATCTCTTGGCAAGGCGTTCCGTTTGCAGACACGCCCACCAAGGGCAACAAAGCCTCGTTTGCAAGAACTGTTGTTGCCAAACTTTCTGATTAGCCTCTTGGCATAACATACCGTTTGCAGTATGTTCACCAAGGGGGTGATAAGTGCCTCGTTTGCGAGAACACCTTCACCCATTACTTTTGATAAACTACTTGTTTCTTCTCTATCTGTTCTACACCTCTCAGCAGAACGTTCCGTTTGCAGACACGCCCACCGAGGACAACAAGGCCTCGTTTGCAAGGAATCTTGTTGTTCTTCTTCTGATTCTCTACATCTCCCCCTTTCTGTTTTCGTAAGATGCCAAGGCTGAAGCGATAAGAGCAGTTTTTTTGTCGTGGTTCAATTGCTGTTGTTTCTTATAGCGCTGGAAGACTATATACAAAACAAAGCATACAAGAGAAATTAATATAATACTACCCAAGGAAGTGAATAACATAGTAGAGTTATAACCCAATGGATTAAGATTAGCAATACTGGTGGTAAGTCCTTGAATAATGTCAGATCCTGTTATATCAGGCAACTTTTTACTAAAAGTGTCCATAATAGTTTTTTCTAATTCCATGATTTCCACAGTTAAATTTTGGTGTCCAGTCAAATGTTTCCGAACTTTGTCCCAAGATTCACTAATATTATAAGGCACAGGAGTTATGCAAAAATGAGAAGAATTCCAGTCACATTTCAAAACGCTGCGCGTGGCCAAAAGTGTTATTTGATCTCCAAGCCAGGATACCGTATGTTGTAGGTTAAGCACATCTGTAGCAAGCTGAGTGTCCAGGTCCTTTTGCTGTTGCCATAATAAATAAGCATCTTGATGCCAATTTCGCACAAAATCAGCAGTCTGAAGTCCTTGATGGAGAGCAAGTCCCGCTATAGTAGCAGTAGCAGTGACAGAAGCAACAGCAAGAATTGAAGCAACAATTGCTCCTATCATTCTTCGAGAGCGATGCAATAAAATTTGCACAGCATTATATAAATGTGTTACAGATAAAGAATCAGACCAAGGGCGCGTTAGATTAATAGGCATCCATAATTCTGTACGAGCTTTTACAATAAGTAAAGAGTAAGCCTTTTCTTCTATATGTTTCCATTTGTTAGCATCAATACATTGTGTCAAATTACAATCACCACAAGAAATAGTTCCCCATGAATTGTTCCAAGACCAATTCCCTATTAACATGGAATAAGGGAAAGTTACACAAGCAGATGCAAAGTAAGTTCTATTTTTATGTAGATGTACTTCAAAAGGGGAAGGACTAGACATGTTTAGAGTAAAGTTACCAGTCCACACAATCAGTTTACCAGATACAGCCCAAATCTTCCAAATGTCTCCTTGTGGAATAGGAAACTTAAAATGTTGCAATATTGGAGGCACTAAGGCATAATGCTGCATCTTAATCGTCTCATTACCATATGCATTTAATGTTCCATTGAGATTATGCCATCTAAGGGTATGATTTGACCAGCTTTCTATAAATTCTGAGTGATCTGGACTCCAATCAACAATAGTAAGATTTTCATACTGTATAACTATTTTAGGATGATGATCGCGACATTTTTCCCATTCAAGATGATGAAGAGAAGCTTCAAAATATTTAGCAGAGCATAAAGATAAATGCGTATGTACAAAATATTCCTCATTAGTTAAAGATGAAGAATTTAAATATTCCCGAGAGGTATTAAAGCCTCGGGATGAAACCATAACAGTAAAGACAGCAGTGGAGTACCCTTTATAATTAACTCCCCAGGTATTAAAAGTATGAGAAGCATTATGAGAATAAATAGGTAAACAGAAAGAATGATGTCCTATACATAAAGGAGAACCTTCCATAGCTATAGTTATGTTAGAAACATTGTAAAGATTATTATGAAAGGAAACATCTTCAATACCTCCGCATTCCGGGGGAGGGAAAAAATTAGAAGTGTTAGTACATACGTGCACCTCAGGTTCTCCCCAAGATACTCCACGAACTAAAGGAGGATTAGGAATATATGCCCAATAAGCAAAGGGGTCAGCATAAACCAGGCTTACCTGACAGTTGATGACCGCAAGCATTGCCAACAAAAGATTAGTGGGATTCAAAGGTTGATTCGCTTTTTGTAGAGTATGCTCAGCTTCCTGGGTTAACCTTTTCATTTGTCCCCATGTCGGAGGATCCGTTGTTCTGGTTGCCATGGTGAGGGTTCTCTGGGTTGACAATTCCTGAAATTGTCTGACGAAAGGATCGCTCATCCTGCAACTTAAGAAATCTTGAAGGAATCCAAAAAGGCGCTTCACCTGTTGAAATAAGAGCAAATCCCCTCCCTATTTTATGTAACAATTTAGACATTTATTTGTTGTTTTTATTCTTATACCAAATAAGTATCTTGAACTGTTTAAATAATGTAGACCAAACATTCAAAAAAAATTTAAAGTTAATAAAGTTCTATGAAGAATGTTTTGAAGTGTATAGGCTATCTGTATATCCCCCCTTTTTATTTTTTGAATATATTCATGAAGGGTATGGTTAGCCCTTTTAATAATAGCTTGACTTTAACTATTATAGGGAATAGCAAAAGTATGTGTTACATTAAAATGTTGTAAAAAATTAAATAACTTTTGAGAGGTAAAAGCAGGAGCATAGTTAGTTTAAATTTTAGTTGGTAGGCCCATAATAGCAAAATATAATAACAAATAGAATTTAAAAAAAAAAAATTGATTTGACTTTAAAGATTTGATCTTAAGCATTTAGCAGATTAGTTTCATTAGTCTTAAATTAAGATCATTGGGCTTAAGTTTATAATTATATAGTCATTTATTATTATTATTATTATTATTAATTTATTTTGGATCATATAGTTTGTATATATATATGTATACATATATATATATTTTAAATTGTATATAAGTGTAAATAGTAATATAAAAACTTTATATCTTATTGATATTAGGTCCATTTATAGAACATATTTTAAATGATATAAATAAACCTTTAATATTATCTTTATAAGTTTTAAATTATTATATAACCCTAGTTTGGAGAACATCAGTTTGATATAATGTTCTTTTTAAAGCTTTTATTTTAAGGTTTCTATACTTGAAAGATATTAACACATATAATATACAAAGAAGGGTATTATTTCATTATAATTATATTGATATTTTTATATCAATCAAGTTTAGTTCTTAAAGAAATAACATTATAATACTTTAAAATAATAGTTATTGTTTAAATATAGTTGTATAATTTTTAATTTTTTTTTTTTTATGTGTTAATTTCCTTTATTTCTTCATCTTTTGAAATAATTTTATTGTATTCTTAATTGGAATAGTGTTTGCCTTGGCAATAACGTTGGCAAACTTCAGTTGGTGATTTTCTGTTTTTCTTGGGAATAGATAAATTCTCTTTTAGCTTATGGTAATCTTTTTGAAAGTGCCCAGCTTTTCTACAATTGTAACAAATTTCTGTCTTATCAGGTTTGAAGGTTTCAGCTATAGCAGCAACAAAAATTGAGGCTTGATGTTTAAGGTCATTTACTCTAGTATAAGCTCTAATATATTTTCTTAAAGAAGCATTTTGCTTTTTTAATTTCATCTGTTTTTTTTTAAAAAATATTCATCATTTCTTTTACTTCTAAATCATTATCAGATTTGCTAATATCATTCTCATATTCTGATTTTGAGGATGTATTCCCATCAGACTCAGGGGGGTTCATCTACAGAGTCATGAACCCCTTCCTTAGTTTCGATTTTTTCATCAGATATTTTGTCTTCTCCTTTTATATGGCTCTGTGTCTCCTTATCACTGTTAGTTTCTAACAACTGTAAAGCTTGAGTAATAGCACTGCAAAGCATCCATTCTTTCACAGATATAACATTACCAGATTGATGTTGCTTCCGCAATTCTTTTAGGACAAGTTTCCATTCCCTTAAGTTTAATTGTACTTTAGTTTGATACTGAAACCAATAACAATGACTCTCAATTGTCTGAAATAATTTTTTTAATCTTTTTTGAGAGGTCTTTACCTCTATAGAATATAATAACCCTTGTAGTAACTCTATATATTGAGTTTTCAATGATTGGGAATTTCCCATTATAATGCCAAAAGGTCCCCCGTCCTTGGGGCGTTAACCCTTTTGGTGCAGAAAACTGCATGAATTGGAATTCCTTAAGATAATGCTGAAAGTCCCCCGTCCTTGGGGCGTTAACCCTTTCGGTGCAGAGACTGCATGAATTGGAATTCCTTAAGATAATGCCGAAAGTCCCCCGTCCTTGGGGCGTTAACCCTTTCGGTGCAGAAACTGCATGAATTGGAATTCCTTAAGATAATGCCGAAAGTCCCCCGTCCTTGGGGCGTTAACCCTTTCGGTGCAGAAACTGCATGAATTGGAATTCCTTAAGATAATGCCGAAAGTCCCCCCGTCCTTGGGGCGTTAACCCTTTCGGTGCAGAGACTGCATGAATTGGAATTCCTTAAGATAATGCCGAAAGTCCCCCGTCCTTGGGGCGATAACCCTTTCGGTGCAGAGACTGCATGAATTGGAATTCCTTAAGATAATGCCGAAAGTCCCCCGTCCTTGGGGCGATAACCCTTTCGGTGCAGAGACTGCATGAATTGGAATTCCTTAAGATAATGCCGAAAGTCCCCCGTCCTTGGGGCGATAACCCTTTCGGTGCAGAAACTGCATGAATTGGAATTCCTTAAGATAATGCCGAAAGTCCCCCGTCCTTGGGGCGATAACCCTTTCGGTGCAGAAACTGCATGAATTGGAATTCCTTAAGATAATGCCGAAAGTCCCCCGTCCTTGGGGCGATAACCCTTTCGGTGCAGAGACTGCATGAATTGGAATTCCTTAAAATAATTTTAGAATTTTTAATAATTATCCCCGAAAGTCCCCCATCCTAATTTATAACCCCGGGGGCTTACCCTTTCGGTGCCGATCCTGCCGACTACGCCAGATGTTGTAGGACTGACTCCAACACAGGATCAGCATGCAGTGTTTTTTTATTATATTTCTCTCAGCCTTTTTATACATCTTCCAGACAAAGAGGGCAATTAGCCATCAGCAAACATTAATAGACAATGAAGGCAAATAGCCAGTAGCAATGACGAGCACAAATTTGCGAATCAGCAATCAGCCAGATAAACTTTCCCTAAAGAATATCTTAAACTAGTTAGGGCTAGAACACTTTGAGCTCCTCTTCTTTTCAATATAGAAGAAACAAGAAAGAAACACCCTCGTTTGCAAGCAATGTTTCTTTACTATCTATTCTATATCTCTTGGCAAGGCGTTCCGTTTGCAGACACGCCCACCAAGGGCAACAAAGCCTCGTTTGCAAGAACTGTTGTTGCCAAACTTTCTGATTAGCCTCTTGGCATAACATACCGTTTGCAGTATGTTCACCAAGGGGGTGATAAGTGCCTCGTTTGCGAGAACACCTTCACCCATTACTTTTGATAAACTACTTGTTTCTTCTCTATCTGTTCTACACCTCTCAGCAGAACGTTCCGTTTGCAGACACGCCCACCGAGGACAACAAGGCCTCGTTTGCAAGGAATCTTGTTGTTCTTCTTCTGATTCTCTACAAGCCCCGGTCCTCCCAAAGGGCGTTGTAAGCAACCAGAGCCCCATCCCCTTGGCAGACATCGTCCAGAAAGTCCCAACAATTCCCCTTTTTCGTTTTTTTCAAAATGGGGCCTCTCCATTTTATATTTCAAAAATGGGATGTCCCATCCTGTAGGGTGTCCAACTCATTCGAGAGTGTGCCTGTCTAGGTTGATTTCTCCTCTCTGGGAAAAATCTTACCCGTCATTGGCTACCACCCTAGCACTTCAGGTGGACACACCTAGGGCCAGGAAGTGGCCAAGTGGAGCACACGGGACACAACAGTCACCTTTGGGAAGGCTTGACTGGGTGACAAACCTCTGCATCCTGTTAAGGACCGTGGCCAAGCCTGTAGG
>JAKELJ010000293.1:7264-38100 GCA_025594165.1 Tamias sibiricus
TTATGTGACACATGTGTGATTCCAAAGAGGCCTATTCCTATCATGCTAGACCACTTTTTTGCTTTCAGTTATTCTGTAACTTCTTCAATTAACTGCCATTTCCTTATGAAAATTAATGGATGATAGCATTTTAATATCTGAAGACCGAGTATACGCAGATTTTTCAGATAAAGAGATTTTTCACTTTTATCATCTTCTGAGTACTCTTGTTTTACAATTGGGTAGATTGAGGCAGATACATAATTCAAGCATTTTTTTCCGAGCTCAGATAAACCAGGCATTTTGAGTTGCTGGTATTTTCTTACATCCTTGCATTGAGTGAATTTGTTTGGTCAAGATTAGTGTCCCATCCTCTACATTCTTCACCTTGGGGGGGTGGTATTTAGAAAAATATTGGTGTCTTTCCTGCATTTTCCCATCTAAGATATTTTTTTAAAATATTTATTTATTTGCTTTAGTTTACACAATGTGTTTCCATTTACGTGGTGCTGATGATCGAAACCCGCCGTCCCACGTGCTAGGGCACTCCTCTACGCTGAGCCACAATCCCAGCCCCTCCCATCTAAGTTTTGACTTCTGACTTTATCAATTAAGGAGTGCTTTGTAAAAAGCATCGGTTTTGGGTCTTTTGCAGTCTAATTTCGGTTTTCTCCTCATTAAACTTACGCCTGAGTAAAACTGTGTTTCATGATGATATTTTCTAAAAATACGACAACATGCAGATGTGAGAATTTTGGATAAAGAGAATGGAAAATAATGAAAGGCAACCAAGTGATTTGGACCTAATGGAGGTGACCACAGAGACCTATTTGAGAACACTCCTGTTTGTACATTTTTGTGGTTTGTGTGTGAGTGGTGATGTGCCGGGAATTCGAAACCAGGTCCTCCGGCATCTAGGCAAGAACATCAACCATTGAGCTAACACACCCAGCCCTTGGTTGGAAATTTCTAAGGGACTACATTGTATGTTTTCTCAGTTCTCATTTGACCATTGGAGGGTTAACCAGTTGATCTCTCATGTGAGAGATGACTGTCCGAGCAGTATGACTCTCTAACGAAATAGGTGATTAGTGCTTTTTAGACTTGAGAAAATATACTTGAGGCTTGTAAAATAGAGTGTGAAGGCTTAAATTGGTGTGTGCATCTTGATCCCCATGGAAGGAGACGTTTTCTACATCCCTAACTAGGCTGTTGGTTAGTAGCAGATACCCTAATTTTTCTGTGTAGCTATCTTTTGGGGCAGTGTTCAAGTAAATTGAAAATCCACTTCCATTTCCATTTCCACTAACTATACAAGCACCAACCAGAAATAAAATCTCAAAAAGAAGCTACAATAAACAATAAGAATGTTTAGTATATAAAAAACAATTCATGTTATTCAACTGATTTGATAATAAAAATTTAATTTTTATGTGCGATATATATTGCATCTTTAATTTGATGCTGTGGGAAACTTGCACATAAAACTAATTTGCACTTAAACAGAGTATATTTCCAGAGAGATAGAATATCCTAATTGATTTGTAAAAAATTGCATCTATAATGTTTCTTGATGATTTTTTTCCTAAAATCTTTACTAAAATTAACAACATATCATTAAGTTAGTTTTATCTCTTGACAGTGTTTTACAACATATAAAATTTTGTAGCTATGTTTTAACAAAAAGTAAAATGAGCTCATATATCTTCTTCAATTTTATTATAATTAATTTATTTATTATAATTAGGTTATATGTTACAGTAGAATACATTATTGATTCATTGTACACAATTGCTGCAGACAACTTTCATATTTTCTGTTTACACAATGTATATGCACCATATGTGCCTAGGGTAATGATGTCCATCTCATTCCACCCATCTTTCCCTCTACAATCTTATTGAACCCCAGTCATAAGTTTACTTTAAGAACATAATTTTTCTAGCATTTACAATCAAATTTGGTCTTTACTGATGATTATACCAAAGCGAAAGTATGAATCATTCTAAAATACTCAAACAGCATTTATCCAGTCATCATCACATATGAAAAAGCCTGTAAACATAGCCATAACAGTGAGACTTATTCATAGGTGATTGTGAGTTGATTCAGTTTAATTAATCTGCATATTGTTAATGTTGACACTGCAACGTGTGCCATTAAGAAGCCTAGCTCATAACATCACTTAGTATACATACTACCAATATGATTCTATGAGCGGACGTTTGACAATGACAGCATAAAGAAAACCATGAAATTCACTCCAGCAAAAACTGATGAAAAAGAAAGAACTGCCGCACCAATTCCAACTATTCATACTTACTAGGACCCAGAAATATTAGAGCAAGAAAACAGAAAAATAAAATTAAAAACAGGACTATACAAAGGCAAAATAAGTAAACACTTTACTTCTTAATTAAAGGATAACTTAAAGCTACAATATAAAACTGCATATAAATGTATTTACAGATAAACTAGCAACAAAATAGAAATAGGAAGACCTCACACCACCTGAGAAGCAGTCACAGTATTATACCTTATCTTCTTTGACGCACGTTTATTATGTTACATAACGAAAACAAAAACATAAAGACATAGGGATTTTCTGCAGTAAGTGTTTAACATATTTATTCTCCCACCTATACATGTACATATGGGCTGGTTCACAAATAGTGGTTTAATTTTATCATTTAACATTAGTTTTTTCAAAGAGTGCAATCAAAAGCTTGTGAGAATTGGAGTCTTTTGGGCAGTGTACCATATGCTTAATGCCAGTTTAAATTTTCAGATTACTGAATTAATTCCCACATGACTGAGGACAAACCATCAATCATTTGCAGAATAACCTGCTTTATTTCTTGATGAATGTGTAGGAACAACACAACTTTTGTTAAGCACCAACTTAACTCACCCACTTAACTCACATACTGATTAATTTAAATTTTAAATTTTACTTTGGAATTTACCTAGTACATTAGTTGCCTTCTCCCTACACTAAATAGATTTTCTAATGTATTTTCCATAGGCTCTGACTTTATCTCATTTACAAAACATTTTATTTCATTATTCTTGTTCTTGTTCTCATATTCTGTTCTGCTTGAAGACAACTTCAGCAAAGATTTTAAGTTCTTCCCAGTAGGGTACAGAAGTGAACTCACGATATGAAAATAATCCACACACAAGCCAGGTTGAAGAAATCCGTCTACTCGTTCTAATTTTTACTTTCTCAGTATGGCTCTTATACATCCAACAAGCACAGTAATTAACATTTTGTTCTTAGGGAGGTAACAAAGAATTTCAATGTAAAAGAAGATTACAAAAAAGGATTACCAGAAATTAACTATACAATATAAAAATTTCCATAATTAACTATAGGGGTTACATTAGGTTTCCAGTATATAATACATAAGGAATTACAGGAATTAGCTATACATAACAGAATTTCCAGTAGTATAACTATAAAAAGGATTCAATGGAATTACCTAGGGAAGATCAATTATACTAACAACTAATTAATCTTAATCTATAGGCAGGGGAGGTATTCTAAAAATTCCTAAAGCTAATTAAAAATTCTTAAACTTTAGGTATTGTCTCTCATAAAAGATTTATTGCCCTAGTATCTTCTCACCTGGGCTCATCCTACAGCTTAGGCTATTTCTGGCTTTAAGATCCACAGGGCCATTGAACAGGTTTTATATTATATGAAAAAAAAATGTATTAGAACCTGAGTCAACAATAAGAAATACATCAAGAGTACAGACAAAGCACACAAAGTTAATTCTTGGAGGGTCGCATAAAGTGCATGTCATCCACAACAGAGGAGCCCAGCTCCGACCCCCAGGCATTTGAGGATCTTGCTCAAACTCATATTGCATAACCACGAAGAACCCAGATATCTGGATAAGCAGAGCGGACACCTGCTTGATTCATGGTTTTTGAAGAACTAGGCCCAACACAGCCCTGAATTAACAGGTTAGGGGGTCAGCTCAATTCCAGCTTGGGTAGATCCCAGACCCTCACAGCCCTGAATTACCAGGGTTGGGGTCGAGCTCAAATCCCGGATGAGAAACCCCAACATTGTTCTTCCTTTGTACTGGTGGTGCCCACATACGAATGCTCAATCATCTGAGCTATATCATCTCTGACATGTACTTTTGTTTGGTACCAGGGATTATTAACCCCAGAGCATAAAACAAAAACTCCTGAAAGTCCTATTCCCAGAACATTTTTATAAATCAAATATTTTAATTTATATTTCTGGTACCCAGGCACTGAAACAAGAGGTCATAACCACTAAGCCACATCAACAGGCCATCTTACTATTTATTTTGAAATAGTGTCTCACAAGTTTTATATAGCCGAATGCTAAATTGCATAGGGAGGCTTTGAACTTCAAAATCCTCTTGCCACACCTCCCAAGCCCACTGGGATTACAGTGTATGGTGCCACCATCCCAGCTTAATCTTTTGTTTTTGAGGATAGTCTCAATAAGTTGCTTCCCTAAGCAAATTAGGTAAGATTAAGAAGAACAGACCAACACCAAGAGCAGTAGAAGACAGGAAATAATTAAAATCAGAGCAGAAATTAATGAAATTGAGACTAAAAAAAACCATTCAAAGAATTGACAAAACTAAAAAGTTGGTTCTTTGAAAAAATAAACAAAATTGACTAGACCCTTAGCAATGCTAACGAAAAGAAGAAGAGAAAAAAACTCAAATTACTAACATTCGTGATGAAAAAAGGAATATCACAACAAACACCTCAGATATACAGAATATAATTAGAAATTACTTTGAAAACTTGTAACTCTAATAAAATAAGAAAATACTGAATGCATTGACAGATTTCTAGAGTCATATGATTTGCCTAAACTGGATGTGGAGGCTATACATAATTTAAATAGATCAATTACAAGCGAAGAAATAGAAGATGTCATCAAAAAGCTACCAACAAGAAAAAGTCCAGGACCTGATGGGTTTACAGCCGAGTTCTATCTAAGACTTTCAAAGAAGAACTAATACCAATGCTCTTCAAACTATTTCAAGAAATAGAAAAAGAGGGAGCTCTTCCAGACTCTTTCTATGAGGCCAATATTACATTAATTCCAAAGCCAGGCAAAGACACATCCAAAAAAGAAAACTTCAGGCCCATATCTTTAATGAACATAGATGCAAAAATCCTCAACAAAATCCTGGCAAATCGGATACAAAAACATATCAAAAAGATAGTGCACCACGATCAAGTGGGGTTTATCCCAGGGATGCAAGGCTGGTTCAATATTCGGAAATCAATAAACATAATACATCACATCAATAGATTTAAAGACAAAAATCATATGATCATCTCAATTGACGCAGAAAAAGCATTTGACAAAATACAACACCCCTTTATGTTCAAAACACTAGAAAAAACTAGGAATATCAGGAACATATCTTAACATAATAAAAGCTATTTATGCAAGGCCCCAAGCTAACATTATCTTAAATGGAGAAAAATTGAAAGCATTCCCTCTAAAAAACTGGAACAAGACAGGGATGTCCCCTTTCACCACTGCTATTTAACATAGTACTGGAAACTCTGGCCAGAACAATTAGACAGATGAAAGAAATTAAAGGGATCAAGATAGGAAAAGAAGAGCTCAAATTAGCACTATTTGCTGATGACATGATAATCTACCTAGAAGACCCAAAAAACTCTACCAGAAAACTTTTCACAACTAGTAAACGAATTTGGCAAAGTTGCAGGATACAAAATCAATACACATAAGTCAAAGGCATTTGTGTACATCAGCGACAAAGACTCTGAAAGGGAAATGATGAAAAATACCCCATTTGCAATAGCATCAAAAAAAAATAAAAATACCTGGGAATCAACCTAACGAAAGAGGTGAAAGACCTCTATAACGAAAATTATAGAACACTAAAGAAAGAAATTATAGATGAACTCAGAAGATGGAAAGACCTACCTTGCTCTTGGATAGGTAGAATTAATATTGTCAAAATGTCCATACTACCAAAAGCATTATACAGATTTAATGCAATTCCTATCAAAATCCCAATGTCATTCTTCAAAGAAATAGAAATAGCAGTCATGAAATTCATCTGGAAAAATAAGAGACCCAGAATAGCCAAAGCAATCCTGAGCAAGAAAAGTGAAGCAGGGGGCATCACCATACCAGACTTTAAATTATACTATAGAGCAATAGTAACAAAAACAGCATGGTATTGGCACCAAAACAGACTGGTGGACCAATGGTACAGAATTGAGGATACAGAGACTAATACATTTAATTACAGCTATCTTATATTAGACAAAGGTGCCAAAAATGTACAGTGGAGAAAGGATAGCCTCTTCAACAAATGGTGCTGGGAAAACTGGAAATCCATATGCAACAAAATGAAATTAAACCTTTATCTCTCACCATGCACAAAACTCAATTCAAAGTGGATCAAAGACCTAGGAATTAGATCAGAGACAATACACCTAATAGAAGAAAAAGTAAGCTCCAATTTCCAACATGTTGGATTAGGCCCCAAGTTCCTTAATAAGAATCCTGTAGCGCAAGAATTACTACCAAGAATTAATGAATGGGATAGATTTAAACTAAAAAAGCTTCTTTTCAGCAAAAGAAACAATCAGTGAGGTGAATAGAGAGCCAACTAATTGGGAACAAATATTTAATACATGCACATCAGATAGAGCACTAATCTCTAGAATATATAAAGAACTCAAAAAACTTTACACTAAAAAAAACAAATAACCCAATCAATAAATGGGCTAAGGAATTGAGAAGACACCTCTCAGAAGAAGATACATGATTAATCAACAAATACATGAAAAAATGTTCAACATCGCTGGCAATTAGAGAAATGCAAATCAAAACTACTCTAAGATTTCACTTCACTCCAGTCAGAATGGCAGCCATCAAGAACACAAGCAACAATAAAAGTTGGAGAGGATGTGGAGAAAAAGGCACACTCATACATTGCTGGTGGGACTGCAAAATGGTGCAACCGTTATGGAAAGCAGTATGGAGATTTCTTGGAAAACTGGGAATGGAACCATCCTATGACCCAGCCATCCCACTCTTGGGTCTATTCCCAAAGGACTTAAAAACAGCATATTACAGTGACACAACTATCTCAATGTTTGTAGCTGCACAATTCACAATAGCTAGGTTGTGGAATCAACCTAGATGTCCCTCAGTAAATGAGTGGATTAAGAAAATGTGGTATATACGCACAATGGAATTTTACTCAGCAATAAAAGAAAATAAATTAATGGCATTTGCAGGTAAATGGATGAAGTTGGAAGACATAATGCTAAGTGAAGTTAGTCAGTCTCAAAAATCCAAGTACCAAATGTTCTCTCTTATATAAGGAGGCTATTTCAAAGTATTGTTGGATGGGGTACATAGGAGGATTAGAGGAACACTAGAATGGTCAAGGGAAGGGAGGGTAAGGGAGGGAGCAAGAGGGGAGGGAGGGGGGGGGAAAAAGGTGGTTGAATGAGACGGATATCATTTTCCTTAATGCATGATTGAAGACCTAAATTGTACGAATATACTTTGTATACAAACAGTTGTATGTAAAAAGATATTAAATATATGCACTATGAGTTGTACATATTAAAAATTATATAAAAAAAAAAAAAACCATGCTTTAATTTTTTTCAACGTTATGGCCACTATCATCTGGAATTTCTCCTTAAATTCCTAAGTGCAAAACTAGATTTTTTCACACAACTTATAGTTTTATTTTTCCTTGTCAGGGCTGCTATTTAAAAAGGACCCCCCCCCCCCAAAAAAAAAAAAAAAAAAAAAAAAAAAAAAAAAACATGTCCTGTGGAGTATCCCGTTCCCTGAAGAACTTGTGTGTTCTCATACTTGCTTCACATGGCTTCCAGGAACCAAAGTTCTCTTAGTGTCCCTCTTATCTCCCTGGTGATTCTATTTTACATTTTTTATTTGTTCTTTTTAGTTATACATGACAGTAGGATGTATTTTGACATATTATACATACATGGAGCATAACTTCCCATTCTTGTGGTTGTACGTGACGTGGAGTTTCACAGGTCGTATATACATCAAAAGAAAGTTATATCCAATTGTTTCTACTGTCTTTCCCATTCCCATCTCTCTTCCCTTCACCCCTTGCCCACCTGTCCAATCCCAATCTTCCCCACTGCCCACTGCCTCCTGTGAGTCAGCGTCTGCACATCAGAGGGAATATTTGGCATTTGGTTTTTGGGGGGATAAGCTTATTTCACTTAGCATGATAGTCTCCATTTCCATCCACTTACTGGGTAAATGCCATAATTTCATGCTTCTTTATGGTTGAGTAGTAATCCACCGTGTATATGTACAACATTTTCTTTATCCATTCATCTGTTGAAAAGCACCTAGGTTGGATCCATAGCGTAGCTATTGTGAATTGAGGTGTTATCAACATTGATGTGGCTGTGTCACTGTAGGATGCTGATTTTAAGTCCTTTGGGTATAAATTGAGGAGTGGGGTAGTTGGGTTAAATGCTGGTTCCAGGGGCTGGGGTTCTGGCTCAGTGGTAGAGTGCTCGCCTGGCACATGGGAGGCACTGGGTTCGATCATCAGCACCACATAAAAATGAAATAAAGACATTGTGTCCACCTACAACTAAAAAGTAAATATTTTTTTTAAATTGTGGTTCCATTCCAAATTTTCTGCAATGTATTAGTATACCTTTTCCCCCACATTTTTTCTTCCTTGTAATCTTGATAATTGTCCTTCCACACATTTATTGTTATTTCTATTCTTGATAATTGCCATTCTGATTGACTGGAGTGAAAATGAATTCTCAGTGTAGTTTTAATTTTCATTTGTCTAATTGCTGAAGATGTTGAACATTTTTTTTTCATAAAATTTTGACCATTTGTATTTCTTTTTCTGTGAAGTGTCTGTTCAGTTCCTTGTCCCGTTTATTGATTGGATTATTTGTTATTTCATTGTTAAGTTTTTTGAGTTCTTTGACATACTGGAGGATAATGCTCTTAGTTGAAGGTGGCAAAAATTTTCTCCCACTCTGCAGGCTCTCTCTCTTCACATTCTTGATTATTTCCTTTGCTGTGAAGAAGAATTTTAGTATGATACCAACCCATTTAGGAGTCTTGTAGAGGAAGTCAGTTTCTAAGCCAACATGATGGAAATTTGGGCCTATATTTTTTTAGTAGGCACTGGGACTCTGGTCTCTTGCCCAAGTCCTTGATCTTTTTTGAGTTGAGTTTGAGGCAGGGTGAGAAATAGGGGTACAACTTCATTCTGCTAAATATGGATTTTCAGTTTTCCCTGATCATTTGTCAATAAACCTATCTCTTCTCCAATGTATGTTTTTGATGCCTTTTTTAGTATGAGATAACTAATATTTGTGCAGGTTTGTCTCTATTTCTTCTATTCTTTGCCATTTGTCTATTTTTGTGCCAGTGCCATGCCATTTTTGATACTGTAGCTCTGTAGTATATAATTTAAGGCCTGGTATTGGGGTTTTATTTTTTATTTATTTATTATTTTTTTTTTTTTGTGTGTGGCTGGACACAATACCTTTACTTTATATATTTATTTTTATGTGGTGCTGAGAATCGAAGCCAGTACCTCATATGTGTGCTAGGCAGTTGCTCTACCACTGAGCCCCAGCCCCAGCCCAAGGTCTGGTATTGTGATGCTTCATGCTTCACTTTTCTCACCACGGATTGCTTTGGCTACTCTGGACCTCTTATTTTCCAAAATGAATTTCATGACTGCTATTTCTATTTCTGTAAAGAATGTCATTGGCATTTAATAGGAATTACATTAAATCTGTATGGTGCTTTTGTAGTATGGCCATTTTGACAACATTAATTCTGACTATTCAAGAACATTGGGGATAGTTTTCCTATGCTAATGTGATAGTTTTCCTAATTGCTCTCTCAATTGATTCATCAATGATGTGTAGGAACACAATTGATTCATGGGTGTTAAGTTTATATCCTATTACTTTGCTGCCTTCATTTTTGAGTTCAAGAAGCTTACTGGTGGATATTTTTGGATGTTCTAAATATAGAATCATGTTGTCAGCAAATAGGGATAATTTGGGTTGTTCTTTTCCTATTCATATCCCTTTAATTTCTTTCTTTTAATTGCTCTGGCAAGAGTTTCCAGAACTATGTTGAGAAGTGATGAAAAAGGGATTCCCTGTCTTGTTCCAGTTTCTAGAGGGTATGTTTTCAAATTTTTTCCATTTGCCATGATGTTGGCTTTGGATTTAGCACATGTATCTTTTACAATGTTTAGGTATGTTCTTACTATCCCTAGTTTTTTTAGTATTTTGAGCATGAATGGATGTTATACTTTATCAAATGCTTTTTCTGCATCTATTGAGATAATCATAGGATTCTTGTCTTCATGTCTATGATGTGACCTTCCTTCCTCAGCCTACTGAGCCGCTGAGGTTACAGGCCTGCACCACCATACCCAGCAGTTATTATACCACTTTCTTATTTATTATGAATATTGTTTATTGTGTTTCCCCCTAATAAGATTGCTTTATTATGAGGACAGGGATTTTTGTGTGTTTTGTTCATTGAAGTTTGTAAAGCTCCTATAATAGTTTCTAGCACTCAGTAGGGTTCAACAATACTTAAGAATTAGAAAATAGAGAAATGTAATTCTTGGTATGTAAATTTTGGCTATAGCTTTACACAGAACCAAATGACTGTTTTGTTTCATTTATTTGAACTAATATTCCTTACACAATTTAGCTTTCGAGGGTTTGTCTATATGTGTAAACCAGTTTGGTTTCTGAGTAACTTGGTCAAACAGTTCAATAGTCAGTACATTTAACATTCTTAGGTTAATAGGGATTTTATTTATTTATTTATTTATTTATTTATTTATTTATTTATTTATTTATTTGGTACTGGGGATTGAACTCAGGGGCACTCGACCACCGGGCCACATCCCCAGCCCCCCCCCCTTTTTTTTTTTGTATTTTATTAGAGACAGGGTCTCACTGAGTTGCTAAGTGCCTCGCCATTGCTGAGGCTGGCTTTGAACTCACAATCCTCCTGCCTCAGCCTCCCAAGTGCTGGGATTACAGGCGTGTGCCACCACGCCCAGCTTAATAGGGATTTTAATCCCTAGGTTAATAGTTTAATCAGTCAGAATCATTTTTTTCTGGTTTCCTGGATTGGTTTAGTTTCAGTTCATGATGATAACTCAGAGCTTTATAGATAAAATATTCAACTTAACTTGTGGGTATAGAGTGAGTTGTGATTGATGTGTCAAATCAACATATTTAGACATAACAATATTCAATCACAGTTAGACCACAAGTCAAAAGAGTATTGTGGGAGAAATTTATAGTCAGCGTAGTTTAAGACTAAGAAATAGTAAAACAACCAATTAAGTGTTCTTAAATAAATTAGCACATGCATGTATCTCTTAGAGTAATTTATGAAAATAAGTCAATCAAAATTGTCAAATATGTTGATTTACTTAAGATATTTTTTAAGTTGCTATGTTGTCTGGCTGAAGTGCCTGGGTCTTCAGGTGGAACCTATTGAACCTTTTGTTTATGGAGAGGTAACCATATTTTATCATATAATGCATCAATTTTAAAAAGCATTCCAATTAGAATTGATCAATCATTCCAGTGAAGTTGTCAAGAAATGTGAATCAATAGGACCGTCACACCAAAAGCAGAAGTAGGATAATAAAAGTATAGAAGATGTTAAAGTGAGATATTACTAATCCCAGGTCATGGGAGGGTTTGAGAAAATGTCAGTAAAAGTTGGAGAAATAGAAGCAAATGAAAGTTCATCATTTCAGCCTTGCAGAAGTTGTAAACATGTCAAGTCAGGACATTTTTTCCAGGCTTCTCATACTTATTTGGAGTCAAAATTATGTCATTGCTAACACTAGAATACCTCAAAAAGCACCAGAAATAAGAGCGAAACAAAATCACAATAAAGGAAAGGAAAGGAAAGAAATAGATGATATTAGCTCCCTCTATTAAATATTTAATATGCATTTTTACTTGAGCTCAAAATGCATATGAATAAATCATTTTTACCGTTGATTACTTTCATTGTACTCCTGGATCTATAGCATAACCTTTGACAATTTTGATGACTTCTGTTGGCAGTGGTATGGATTTGGAAATTAATTTTATCTTTTTCCACAAGTGTAGTTTTGTCCCTAAGCTTTGTCATTTGTACATCAAACTAAATTCTGTAACTTTTTATCAGCCTCAGACACTAACTCGCCCTACCATCCACCCCACCTGACCACATCCCTCTGTCCAGCCACCATTGCCACCAGGAGAACCATTACATGCAGCCCATGCCCACCCATCCATCACTGGGTTGGCCCTAGACCTGCTCCCCAGCAATTAGTTTTCTAGACTCTACCACACTATTGTGACAGCCAACTTCCCACATACCTCAGTTCTGATAGCCTCAAAATCCACACACACACACACACACACACACACACACACACACACACACACAATCCCTAAAATCTGTTCAATGAAGCTGGCAGTAGGTGGGGGGTGTCTGGGGGAAGGAGGGTCCTGAAGTGTTCCCCAGCACATGGAATAATGGCAGAATGAGTGTGGGGTTGTGTAAACACTCAGATTGGCAGTTACCATTCGAAGGGAGGAAAACACCTTATGCTGTGCTGGTGCTATTGTGAGGGCCAAGGGCGCTGGAGGAAAATGTTTCCTGCACTCTGTGTGTAAAGCCTCCCTGTGTTCTTGAGGCCTTGCGCCCTCCTCTGGAGGGCTGTCTTCTGCCTCTTTCTCATCCAGGCACCTCTCCTGCTTGTGCTCCCTGGAGTCTGAGCAGCCCTGTGCTGACTCTGGCCCCAACAACCCTCTCATGCCTGCTCCCACAGAAGCTGCTCCTTGCCTGCTCCCACTCTCAGCTGGTCCAGCTGCCCCTGGCAGACTGTGTGACACACCGCATCTGTGCAGAGCATGTCATCATCTGGGACCCCTGCTGTGCCTGGAGCATCAACACCAGCCTCTGTGTGTCTGTGGCCAGCCACTCTAGATGAGCCAGGCTCCACAAGGACTGGGACCAAGAAGGTGGATGGTTATGGTAGTTGAAGCCAGGCTGCTGACACCCCCCTTCCTCTGCCAGATCTCTGCTGGTTCAGCACATGACAATCTCAGATACCTCAAGCTTTTGTGACCCATGTGGCAGTAACAATGTGAGCTCTTTTGTGGCCCCCTCCCCTTTGGATGGGCCCTGGACCTCAACAGGGGTATCAAATTCTCACCCCCTGGCCCTTGGTCTCTTGCACGGACTCTGCTCCCTTTCCTCTCTGCTGCTGCAGCCAGGCTCATGCTGAAAAACATCACAGTGGTAAGCAGCACTGGTACTGCCCTGTCTCCTCTCCTCCAACCTGGCCCATACCTGCTGGACCTTTGGGGGCCAGGACCTATCTGCAGATCAGGTGGGCTCCTTCCTCTGTGATGCCCGACTCCAGGCTCTGGTGGTAATGGCTGCCCAGCCATGCCACACTGGGGCCTACCACTGCTTTCAGAGGAGCAAGGGACATGGGTGGCTGATGAGAGTTACCTTGTGGCTGTGGTGTTGGGCCCCTCAGTGCCCCTGAGGCCCGAGCCTTGGAAAACCTGGGGCTGGTGTCGCTGGCTATGATGGCCCTGGGGGCTAGCGCCTGGTGCTGCTGGTTCTTTTGGTTTGGTCCCTGCACTGGCAGCTATGGGAAGAGCTGGAAAAAGGCACCAAGGCAGCAGAGAGGACCCTGTTCTACCCCCTGGAGCTGCCCAAAGAGCTCACCTGTCCCCTTTCCAGCCTGGAAACAGATGATAAATTTTGAGATTCCATTGGCTACCAGTACTTGGATGGCCCTCTCAAGATTGTGCCTGGACATGCTGGTGCCAGCCCAGAGGTGGGCCCCAATCTCTACCTCCTGGCTGCACAGGCCAGCCTCTGCTTTCCTGAACACCTTGTTCTAGGGTACTCAGGAGGGGACAGTTCTAACCCCTAAGGGCCTTTGACATTGTTTACAGATATTTTTGGTGGTTACATGGGAGAAATTGTATCAATTGTATCTTTTCTCTGGGTTCATTTTTCTTCCTTTAGTAGTACTTTTTTTTTTTTTTTTTTTTTGTATTGGGGATTGAACCCTGGGGTTCAATCTGAACCACATCTGAGCCACATCTCCATCCCTTTTTTATACCTTAGAGACAGGGTCTAGCTCAAATTGCTTAGGGCCTCACTCAGTTGCTGAGGCTGTCTTTGAACTTGCAATCCTCTGCTGACAACCTCCTGAGCTGCTGAGATTATAGGTGTGTGCCACCATGCATGGCCAGAAGGACACTGTCTAATAGCTGCTTGATAGCTTTTTAGGGAGGATGATGTCTTTTCCTTCCCCTACACTTGTAATAGCTTAGCCTGCATAAAACTCTAGGTTGACAGGTTCTTTTCCCCCCTCAGTACTCTGGAAATATTATTATTTATCTGCTTGTATCTGCAACAGTTGTTAAATCTACTGTTGCTCCGACTGTTGGTCTTTGATGCATGATGTTCTTTTCTTTCTGATAACTTTTAAATGTACTCTATATTTTTTATTTATATATTTATTATTATTTTGTTTTTATTTTTTGTCATTGGGGATTGAACACAGGGCACCCTACCACTGAGGTACATTTCCAGACTTTTGTTTTGTTTTTCATATGGATACAGGGTCTCACTAAGTTATTTTGGGTGTTACTAAGCTGCTGAGGCTGGATGTGGCTCAGTGGTTGAGTGGCCCTGAGTTCAAATCTTTCGTACAAAAAAAAATAATAATAATAACTTCTTTCTTCAGACAGCATGGTGGTTGGTAGTTTCTTCTATTTGTAAATGTCAGGTTTACAGAAAAAACCTTGTAAAAACTCTGTCTAATCTAAAAAAAAAATGGAATAAAAAGCACTTGTCATGTGAACCTTCCTCCCACTGGGTATAAAGTTCAAAAATTTTCGAACTCTTGGTCCAGGGAGAATTTTTAAATGATAGCCCCTTTGAAGGACAGCAGGAAAGAAGTCACAGCACATAGTGGAATCAGCACTACGCAGACCTGGTGACCATGCTGTGCTGCTGAGAGGCAGGAGTGACCTTCTGAGCCATCGAGAAAGAAGGGCCCTTGGGACAACCAGCCCATTGTGTACAACAGGGCTTGGGTGGGAGAAGTCTGGGAGTGTTCCTCAAGAAGCCAGAGGATCTCTCCCAAGACAAGTGCTTGGGAGACTCCCAAACACATGAGGCAGCAACATCTGAAGGCTTACACGATGGTGTAACTGACAAGAGAAAGGCTGAACACACTCAAAAATCAAATTCTTAGGCTTATCAGAGCAGAGAGAGAATCTCTGGGCAATTGTACTTACTGGCCCCAAGACTAGAGGAACAGGAAGAGAGCTACAGCTTGCTGGGCAAGGCCTGGGGGCTGCTGATTCAGGATGGGGGGCAGATCCCTGAGCTGCAGCTGATGAGCTAGAAGAAGCTCTGTGTGGACAAACTCCAAGCTAACACCCCAGGGGGGTCTGTCTTGGGGAGCCATGATTTGTGATATGGGAATGTGTAGTTAGATTTAAATGTGAAGGATAACCAGTAAAATCACCAGGCTGAGCCCCCAGGCCCAGGCCCCTTGCAGGCAGGCTGGGCTGAAGGCTTTTGTGGGGAGTATGACTGCATACTGCCTGCCCATTCTAGGAAACTGACAAGGTATTGGTGGGAGTCTCTCCTTCCTCAGCCTACCACAGCTAGGTAGTGTGGTGCCACCTGTTCTCTACCTTCAGTCTTACAGACCCATTTCCTTCAAACAGGCTAAGGGCCAGGCCTCTGGGCAATCCTCCTGCAAAGGAAACAGGGAGGGCCTCAGGACAGGGGAAGGACTGGGCAAGATGGGCTTTGGAGGTCACTTTATGTTGCCGCCTGAAGTGCTTGGAGCAACGGAGCCGCGGGAAGAACTTTAGAAGCAAACTGGAGACAAACAGCTTTTTTATTCTGATAACTTTTCTCTCTGGTTCTAACAACGACTAACACACGCCAAACACCACTAAAATGGCGCTGACCCGATCAGCAATTTCGGCCAAGTCATTGGAGATCTCACAACAAGTCCCGTGAGACTACGGGAGGCGACAAAGCCCAAATCTCCACGGCTCATAGTCAACCGCAATTCAAGTCAATCTCCAAACAGGGCTCCTACAACTTTATGGGTGGAAGACAGGACCCTGGAGAAAAACCAGGGAGGACCTCAGGACAGGGGAAGGACTGGGCAAGATGGGCTCTGGAGGTCACTGCCAGACAGTGGAAGACAGGACTCTGAGGCAGCAAGGTATAAAAACAAATCAAGCAGTATTGAGGAAAAGGCTTTGTAGTTATGTCTTACCCAAAAGAATCAAATAATCTTTGTTATGCTGTAATAAATTTACTTGATTTTTTGTACTCAATTAGTCATGATTAAAACTTAATACAGTCACATAATACATGCTAATAAAAAATTTATTCAACCTGAGATTCAAATTCATAACATGGCTTAGGAAACACAGAATTCCTGTGGACTGAACATTAATAAAACTCTTACTGATCCTTTTTAGAGTCTCAAAGTTTCATTGTTTAGAATAAAATACTCTTAACTTACTTGGAGAAATTTTTTCATAGGTCCCTAAAATATAATTGGATTAATTTAATTCAAAAATTTATGTAACTAAAATATCTCAGGTATTCCTTTAGTATGTGAAATTTCAACAAATTATAACTAAAAGCAAATTAAAACACTGGGATAAAGCATTGCTTTGCTTTCAATCACTGCTTTACAATTACCTAAGTCAAAAGGGATTATGGTATAAAAGCATAAAAGAGTACTACTGTAAAACCTGTAGGGCTAGGGCTGGTGTTGTGGCTCAGTGGTACAGTGCTTGCCTAGCTTGTGTGAGGCACTGGGTTTGATTCTCAACACTGGATATAAATAAATAACATAAAGGTCCATTGACAACTAAAAAAATATTTTTTAAAAAACCTGAAGGGTTAACAGTTTTTCACTTAGTAAGAACTGTATAAGTACACTGTCAGTGACAAAAAGTTTTTGACAGCTAACAACCTTTTCTCATTTCAATTTAGATCAACGTCCTTGAATTCTTATAGGGATAACAATTATTCAGTTTAGACATGATTGAATTTTACAATGATCTGCACTTGTCTGTGTAAAATCTTTTATGATGAAGTCTTAATTTATATCATGACCTGGAGTTTGTTAAATCAATTTAGAGGCCAGACTGAGACTGTCATCTGAAATGGTATGCCTCATCTGCTTCTGCTCTCTCAGTTCTCCTCCTTTCTTGCCATTAGGCATCACCTCTCAGTCTTCCACATTTTTGTTGTTTTTATCAGATGTTCTCTCTTGAATTAAACCTTAAAGGCTCAAGGGTCTACATTTTTTTTGGGGGGGGGTACAGGAGATTGAACTCAGAGGCACTTGACCACTGGGACACATCCCCAGCCCTTGTTTGTATTTTATTAGAGACAGGGTCTCATTGAGTTGCTAAGTGCCTCGCCATTGCTAAGGCTGGCTTTGAACTCAAGATCCTCCTGCCTCAGCCTCACAAGTGCTGGGATTACAGGCATGCGCCACCGCGCCTGGCAAGGGTCTACACTTTAACACTGTGCATGTAACTGATATTAAACATGTTACTCAAAATATTGAAAATGACATTTGGAAATATTTTATATTTAACACAGGTAATAATATTTTATTACCTAATTGCATCTTATAAGTTTGTCATGAACTGATGTTATGTTGGGCTTATCATGCTATGACAATGATCTAAGAAATTAACAGTAATTTAAACTCTTAGAAACTGATAGAAGTTATCATTGGAAACAGTAAAAATGGGAAGATCACAAGAACTTCTTTTCTCCCTGAAGCCAATTCCCCCTGCTTGCTGATGTTCCTTACATCTGAAGTTTTATTGAAAAAAAAAAAAAAGTAAAGTGTAGCAGTTTCTATGTGACACAGACAACTGAAGTAAATAGAAAATCATGCCAGTGAAACTTAGAAGCTCCACATCACAGTGATAGAAAAGTAATAGAAAACTTCATGGAAAATAAAGTGGAGTTTAAAAAAGATTCTACTGATGTTCTGGATAAAAACACTGACAAAGACCTTTTCACATCAGAATCATGGATTTAGAGAAGAATCATCTGTAAACCTAAAGAAGGTAATCACGTATTTATCCATGAGTTCTCTCAATTGACCAATCTCAATCTAAAAGGAAAAAGTAAAAGAACCAAAGCCCAAACAGGCTTGCAGGTTTAGTCTGTTAAAGATAATGAAAACTGGCACACATTTCAACAAGCCTCACTAGAAGTTCTCAGTGCACTGGATAGAGTCTGAAGAAATTCTGATGTACTTCACTCTTTTTATTTGATGGATAGGGGCACAAATAAAGGCCTCCAGTGAGGACATTACATCATTACAACAATAATTAAGAAGTAAAGATGATATCCTTGTGATCACTAAGATATTAAACAATGTCTCTCTCTCTCTCTCTTTTTTTTTTTTTTTTTTTTTTGGTGGTGGTGGGGTTGGTTTACCGGGGATTAAACTCAGGGGCACTCAACCATTGAGCAACATTCCCAGCAGAATCTTGTATTTTGTTTAGAGACAGTTGTTTAGTGCCTCACTGTTGCTGAGGCTAGCGTTGAACTCATGGTCCTCCTACCTTAGCCTCCCAAGACCCCAGGGTAACAGGCATGCACCACCACGTGCAGCTCTCCTTATCTATTTTTGAAAAAGAACTTTAAAACTATGTTTGTACTATTTTGGTTGACTTATATGGCCAAGAACTGGAATCCATATTAATTATTAGGGCAGCTATAAAAATACAGAAGTAACTAGACAATGTACCATTTCAATCCTTCCACAGAATTTGTAGCACAGCTAACATTCTTTAATGTGCTTCAAATGATGGCAATCATCTGAGTTTTCTGCTTCACATTTTCAGCTTCTCTGTTGTGTAGGAAGTGTTTATGAAAGGTTTAAACATGAAACTGATTTTTAAAAAAATGTCCATGAGGCCAAGGGAAATATCCCTAGAGGTGTTCAAAGATGACAACTTGCATGGTACATGGTAGACATGATCCAAGTGGGCCACTAAATTCCCTTCCAATGCAAATACATAATTCTAGACTCAAGGTAAGCTGTGAGAGGTGGTAATGAATAAAAGGGCTTTGTATCTGAGTCGCACGGAGGCTTGAATCTCAACTCCATCACTTTATAAAGATATTGACTTCAGAAAAACTATTCAGCCTCTCAGAAGATAACAACAAGACTAGGTAACGGGACTCAGTGAGATAACGCATTAGTGTCTGGCTCATGGTAAACACTTAATATGTTACCTATATAATTTGTAGTAGTAAATTACAGTGGCCAAAATCTAAACATCATGAACTGACTTAGAAGTTAGGTGATCAATTTCTACATTTATTTCTTGCTTCTAATTGTATTTAATTTCTGACATTCTTTACAGATACTGAATTTTGGGATGCTACATTGAGAGGGATTATAATATACTTAAATATTTATCAGACACTGGGGTTATAATGTCAAATAAATAACCCCAGGGTTTGAGCTTACACTTTACTTCAGGAGACATACAAGTCATATAGATACATTAAATGCTAAGATAGAGCAAGATTTTAGAGGACGTTTGGGGAACAAATAATATCTAGGGTCAGGAAAAAATGCTTAATAGAGGAAGTGTCATAGCTAGGTGGAGAAGAAAAGCACATTAAAAAATGTTTCAAGTAAAAAGAACAGGGGGATGGGAGATGGGACAGGATGAAGAGACACTCAGTAGCAGACTGGCAACACTTTGTTCAGAGAGCTACAGGAGATCAGGGAAATGAAAATCCAAGAGAGCCGTAGGCTGGAGTGCCTCAAGTCCACATCTGCCCACGGCACAAGGACACACACAGGCATCCACATGCTCTTAGCATGATGAATGAAGAAGGTTAGATGAGGGTGTGGACAGCATCCTGAGGACTCCAAAGATACTTAGAAGGACAATCAGAAGAAAAGCCTGCCAAGGAGTCTGAGTAGAAACTACCAACAAAGTGCAGGAAGAAAAATATGAAGGGACAGTATCACAGATGTCAAAAGGATCAAACACCAGTCCAAAATACAAAACCATTCATCTGTCAGTATTAACTTTAGTTTTTAAACATTTTAAAAACTATTGAAAAGCTACTTATCAACCACAACTGCAACTATTAACATCATATATGTACTCAGAGTCAGGAAGAGAATATGCAAACACGGAAGTAGTAACTAACTGTGTTAGAAACTTGGTCTTATTGTCCAAACTTTCCATAGTTTGAAAATCTAAATATATTACTACTAAATATAGCACTATATATGGTAATACAGTAACATATTTAGTAATATATATTTACTTATATTACTTTAGTACTAATATATTACTACTAAAGAAATTGGGATACAAATGCATTATCAAGAAGACTATAAAAATGATTTTCATTTTCTGATGGGACTTATGAAAGTATATGTATATTCTTAACTATGGCACTGAAAAAATCAAGTTTCTACTTATCAGCAAACAAAATCAATTTAACTGAAGAGCAAACAAATTCTTACAGTTTTAACTTGTACTTTTTTAAAGCAGTATTATTGCTGTAGATTTAACTTTATGCCATATTTGGACACACAGGAACTTTATCATGAGTACTTAAATATAGGGAACAGGTTATAAGGTTTGGAGGACATCCAAGAGAAAAATTAAACCAACCAAAAGGATATATGTACAAATGTTCTGGGTAAGAAAACCTCATATTATCAAAAGAAGTTTCTTCCCTGACAAATTCTTAAAATAGGCATAAAAGAGGTTTCTCAATAAAATTATTCAGAACTAAGGACAAATGAAAAATTCTCATAAAGAATTCAGTAGGGAGTTTTATATCGGATATTTCCAACTACCACATGGAACACTGACAGCTCAAAGTTGTTTGTTTTTTGTTTTTGTTGTTGTTGTTGTTGTTGTTGTTTTTTTTTTGGTACTGGGGGTTGAACTCAGGGGTACTTAACCACTGGGCCCCATCCCCAGCCTTTTTTATATTTTATTAGAGACAGAGTCTCACTGAGTTGCTAAGTGCCTCACCATTGCTGAGGCTGGCTTTGAACTTGCGATCCCCTTGCCTCAGCCTCCCAAGTGCTGGGATTACAGGCGTGGGCCACAGCACCTGGCTCAAAGTTAAGTTTTTTAAAATGCTGTCTAGTGTTTGCTATTTATAAATTCTGAATATTAAGGGGTGAGTCTCTTAATGGTTATACTTAATACTTAACATTAATATATAATATTAATATATTACTTAATATAATACTATAGTACTATTATGGTAAGTACTAGACTAAAAAAAATATGTGTATATATAATACACATTTGTGCTTATAATCATAAATATTAAATCTGAACATATTTTCTCATGCATGAAGTAATTTTGAATAGTAAGCAACTTACAACATGTAATTTTTGGCCAATGTGCTAAAAGATGACATTTTAGTAGAGGATGACTCATTGCTATTTAAGTTCAAGGTAAATTGAATTCATTTACATCTTCATAAAATATAAACTCCTTTGTCTTATCCTTCAAGTTAACCAGGGTCACTCTGCATACAAATACACTGGCTGAGAGTCCATGCTCCAGTCAGAAAGCTGGACATGAATCCTAGCTCCCATTCAATGGCCACATGACTTGAGCAAGTTACTTAACTTCTCTAAGCTTTTGATTTCCTTCTCTGTTAAACCAAAGATACTGATAGTATCTGAAAGTTAAGTGAGAAAATGTGCCAAAATACTTAGCACAGTGCCTGACACATAATAACCACTCCGTAGCATAAACATAACTCCTCTGTGGAGAAATCCAATCAACACTGAGCACACGGATTGAAACTTTGAAATTCCTAAACCAGAAGCAGCTGGGCTCTGGGTCCCATCATTCTTATGGTTACTTAAAATAAGCTAGTTTGGATAAATATCACTAAGAATCATTATACTTGTTGAAGATTTCTCTCATAAGCCACTTATGTGGGTGCCTAAAAGGCTTGGCTTGTCCTTTCAGGCACAAAATATTCCCTAGCAATAATAACAGTAATAAAATAATAATAAAATCTGACAAGTGTTGTGAACCCTTCACAGAAATCTAAACATATGAAAAATGCTGCCCCATATTCCACAGTTTCCAATCATCTGAAGCCCTATTAAATATGGACATCCTAGAGAAATTGTTCTCCTTATAATCAGTTATGTAGATTTGTTATAGAAAATAACATAAAGGAAACAGAAAAGCATATAGGATAAGAAACAACTTATTGATTTGTCATATGTATTTCCTTCCAGACTGCGATTGATTCAAATACTAATTTAAGAAACTTTAGAGAATATGATAAACATGAAGCTATGGAATACTGTATCAGAAATAATTTAGAATGTTATTCAAAAGACAGAATGGGTATGAGTGCATATAAGGAAGAAAATAATCCATTTCTGGCTAAAGATAAAGTGTGAAATACATAGTGCCTGTTTAGTTGGTATAACCAGGTCTTTTGGCCCACCCTGCCCCATATTTTTTTTTTTTTTTACTGGTGCATTATAAGTATACATAATGGTGGGGAATTTTTTGGCTTTTTTGGAAAATAAATAACTTCAAATAGATTTTGATAGGCATGAAGGCTCGGTGTAACCACATTTTAGTAAGAATATTAATTCTTACTAAAATTCTTTATTGGACATAAAAATTAGCAAAGATTCTTTTTCTTTGTTGCAAAATGTGGTGATCTTCAGTATAAAAATTTAAATATTATCTTGAGCTGATTTCTATTATTCTAAGAGAATCCCCCCATAGAGCTGTGTAAACAAAAGCAAAATAAAAATGCACACAAAACAAGTTAAAATTTATTTTTTTCTAGACAGAGTACAATTCTGAGAGGAATTAATTTTCAGGGCATACGAAAAAAAGTGTATTGACTTCTAATACATCATTTTCATGTGATACTGGCATCTTAGGTGTACTCGACATAAAAATTAGGAAAAAATTTGGCTTTATTAGAAACATTTAGAAGAAAATTGTCTTTTTTTTTAATCAAGAAAGTAAAATCCCCCAAAAGCAATAAAATTAATCTAAACTACATTTTATGAAGAAAATGGATTTTTTAAAAGAAAACCAAGATATATTATTTATCAAATATCTCCTGGAATAATAATTTGAAAGCATTTTGGGCTCTTCACTATGCTGTAAGCATCTACAGCAGATCCAACAGCAATATTTAAAGAATTTTACATAATTCAGGATTTAACTTTCTTTTTAAAACTGATGTATTTATTGAACACCACTGTAAAGATATGGCCTTAAGCCTCACATACTTTATAAAGATTACATACTCCAAGTATTTAAAATTTCATATTTTAACTTATATTTAATACTATACTCTTAGTAATACAATGTGCTCATTTTGTTCATAGTCAAGTCAATACAGTAATATCAGGTATAATACATAAAATCTAATCCATTAAGTCTTACCAGTTTATGACCTGATGAGACACTCTTGTGGACAACATTCAGTCCTTAGAAGCTAGAATAACCCTCCAACCATGTGAGGGCATCACAACTTTTAAACTTTCGACTTTCAATCATTATTATGTCACATTCCTCCTCCGATGCTAAATTCTAAAAAAAATTCTAGCAAAGAGTTTAAGTAAATAAGTGTTTTAATAAAATAGCCTTTAAAAATCTTTTATAGCAAATTTTTATGTTTTACCATGATTACACAACTGATATTTTGTACTTAATAGTTTAAATGTAAAATAATTTTGTACTTGATTTGGTTACTTTGAACTTCAAATTTCAACATGGACTTTCAAGGCCATCAGGAATACTTGTTAGTGAAGAGTCGAGTAGAAATGGAACCAAATAAAGGTTTAAAATCATGATCCAGAAATTATTATACCACATAACCTGATGTAGACAGTTTCGCAGCCCTATAGAATGGCATTTGAGATCTATTGTTGGGTCCACATCCATAGAGGAGATTTTGGAATTAGAGCTGGATCAGTTATGATATATATGGATCATTTAAATGCTTACAATAGTATTTGATTTTTATTCTTAAATCTGAATCTGTCTCCACTGCCCAATTATTAAAATAGGCAACATGTTAGTAAGAATAAATTTGTATGTACTTTATGTCATAGACATAATAATGTATTCTACTCAGTAGTGGTCCTGAGTATGGGCAATGGAGAACTGGGGATAGGAAAATTTAATAATGAGAAATACTATCTTGTTAAGAATATCATCCTAAATTTATTAAATTTTAACCAGAAAGTTTTCAACTGGGCATCTGTTTTAATCTCTGAAAAGTAATATCATTAAAAACACTGTCTGATATGAACACACATTTACATTTTTAGTTGCCAGTAATTCACGGAAAAGGCAACCCATATTTGTGGGCATATTTTACCTAAATTAGCCACCTAAATAAAATTACATATAATGGGGCAACGGGGAAAGGGGAAGGAAAGAGGCCATTATTGAGGAAGATCAGTATGTACAAAGCTACAGAAAACTCCAAGAGTACTGTAAAGGAAACTCCACAGCTAGCTCAAGATAGACTTGACCCACATGTATGATGGATTGGGTCATGCTGTTGCAGACCTGAACTTCTAAGGGAACTCTTTTGTAACACTTGGTTATTTACAAATATGATCTTTCCAAATGTAATCTCACAACACATTTGACTTCAACAAAATCATACAAACACATTTTGTCTTTTTTCAAAGCACAGTTTCATAATGAAATCACCTGGTGAAGGCAAAAATCCATATTTATGAGGATAAACAACAGTTTAAAGTTCTGGTCATTTCATTAACATTTTACCAAATATTTTAAGAAAGATTTTATGTAGCTCTTACTTCCTCTCAACCAAAATATTACCCAAAACTTTTTTTAAATGTTTATTTTTGATGTTTTATTATTTGTGGGACAAATTCCATGAAAAGATCCGGTATGCAGTCACATTTAGTAAAATCAGTGCTTCCTAAAATGTGTATCAGTAATGCTGGTCATTTTCTTATGT
The DNA here is from genome assembly GCA_025594165.1 of Tamias sibiricus. Classification (NCBI taxonomy): domain Eukaryota; kingdom Metazoa; phylum Chordata; class Mammalia; order Rodentia; family Sciuridae; genus Tamias; species Tamias sibiricus. The sequence continues at coordinate 32,413 of JAKELJ010000293.1, forward strand.
GCAAGGGTTTGATGAACTGGTAATTTAAAGGGCAGAATGTTTGACCCTCTGTTAAAGGGCCTGCCAATAAACATGCATTGTTATCATAAATGCCTGGAAAGCCTTTGGAAGACAGAATTAAACCAGAATAAAAGCATTCAGTTATTTTACTATGAAGTTTATAGAAGAAAATGTAAAGACGTGTGCATTATACAAACATGGCTTATGAGCTCTCTATATTTAAAAAGATACAAAATTTATATCAAAATTTTCCTGAATATTTATTATTAAAATTAGTTGTCACTAAATACAGGGGTCATATTTAAATTCCAAATTGAAGAAAATTCTTATTAAGAATCTGAGATGAAGCTGGGTAACAGAAGTATTTATAAATGAAAAGAATCAGATATTCTTTAAAACTTAAAAGTGGAATTCTTCCTAAAAATGAATATTTACTTAGAAAGTTATATACAAATCATAACCTTGAATCTCTGACAACATTGCTATCAAAAACAAATCCTGGACATTTCCTATAACTAATTATTGTTTCCTTCTTTTTCCACTTTTGAGGAAGAAAAATCCCATTTAATTGACAATGTGCCACTAAAGGTTCTTATAGTCGAGCAAGAACTAGGCTTATGTTTGTCATCACTTAGCTTACTTTCTTTCATGGAAAATCTATATTAATAGAAAAAATAGTGAGCAGGAGGGCGAAAAAGATGAATGATTTGAAATTTCCAAGTAATTATCTGAAAAGTGAGTGATATGCAAAATCAAAGTACTTTTTTTGTTTGTTTGTTTTTGGGGTGCCATACTGGGGATTTAACCAAAGGCATCATACACATTGGGTAGGCATTCTACCAGAATGTGTTTAGCTTGGTTGAATATAAGATTTCACTTTCAAGTGTAAACCACATTTCTTTAAAAGTATTCTAAAAATTCTCTAACACTATCTATTAATATTTTGCAACATTTTCACCCTGCTGTTCAAGAAAGTTCACTACACTATTTTGGGGGGAGGGGGAAGCCTAACCATGGTAAATGCTTGCTCTTGAAGGTGGAGAGAGGGTAAAAGTGTGGCACTTTCTGCATGCCCCAAATAAATTAAACATAGTTGTTCCATAGATTATGTATTGGGAAATCACTGTAGAAGAAATATCAAAGATAAAGCTTATTTAAAAGAATCAATCCAAATGTACATGATAGAATAGCAACACTGGAAGGAAAGTTATACTCCATGAAGTTAACATATAAAAAGACACACAACTACAAGAAAGTGCATGTTATCTGTGGTTGAGCCAAGATCTAATTTAAGAGACAACTATTAGCTATAAAAAAAAAAAAAAAAAAAAAAAAAAAAAAAAAAAAAAAACGTGCATCTTTTCTTGTTGTGTGTGGTGATGGATATCAAAACCAGGGCTTTGGGTATGCTAGGCAAGGGCTGTCTCACTGAGCTATACTCCCTGGTCTGTGTGTGCACATGCACAGAGAGTGTTAGGCTGGATATCAAATGCACCTACTGGTGGAAGATATGCAAAATAAAATTTCATTAAGCTCTAAGGTTACTGTTATTTTTTAACAGTTCATGTTTACTCACAAATGAATTATACTGCTGGTCCTTTCAAAAGTAGTAGAAACATATATAAAATATATACATATTTCTCAAGTATATGCACTTAGGACCTGCATACTTTGTTAACAAAAAGCTGTTTACTTGATTCAGAGCTTATTGGTAATAGTCAACATAAAGGAAAAGAAATGTTAAAAAAAATTAAGACAACATCACATATCATGCTTTTGAGAGATGATATCTAATTTTTTTGAGACAAAGTATGTTATGACCATCCTACAAATATATTTAGCAATATTTTCTGGACTTGGCAATATGGAAAGTAGAAACAGCTGCTGCAAATAAACATAGAAATTTTGTGATGACCAAGGGTTAACTGCGGTGTTTCTCATCCGGGGATTTGAGCTCGACCCCAACCCGTTAATTCGGGGCTGTGAGTCTGAGATCTCCCCAACCTGGAATTGAGCTGACCCCCAACCTGTTAATTCAGGGCTGTGTGGGCCTAGTTCTTCCAAACCAAGAATCAAGCCAGGTGTCTGTCTGCTTATCCAGAAATCTGGGTTTTTCCTTGGTTATGCAAATGAGTTTGAGCCCAAGCTCCCTCCAAATGCCTGGAGGTCTGAGCTCGGCTCCTCTTTGCGGATGAGATGCCACTTTATGCGACCACCAAGAATTAAGTTTGTGTGCTTTCTGTCTGTACTCTTGATGTATTTCTATTGTATGACCACCAGGTTCTAATATATTTAATTATCTATAATAAAACCAGTTCAATGGCCCTGTGGAATCTAAAGCCAGAAACTAGCTAAGCCGGTAGGATGAGCCCAGTTGAAGTTTAAAGAAGATACTAGGGCAATATAACTTTATGATCAGGCATACCTAGAGTTGAAGAATTTTTAACATTAGCTTTAAGATTTTTAGAATACCTTCCCCTACCTATAGATAAGATTAATCAGGAGTTAGGATAATTGATCTTCCCTAGGTAATTCCTGAAACCTTTTTATAGTTAACTACTGGAAATTCTTTATTATAGTTAATTCCTAACATTCCTTACTGGAAATTCTTTATTATAGTTAATTCCTGAAATTCCTTATTGTTAATTACTGGAAACCTAATGTAACCCCCTATAGTTAATTACTGGAAATTTTTATTGTATAGTTAATTTCTGGAAATCCTTTATTGTAATCTTCTTTACTGAAATTCCTTTATGTTACCTCCCTAAGAAAAAATGTGAATTATTATGCTTGTTGGGATGTATAAAAAGCCATACTGAGAAAAGTAAAATTAGAACAGTAGAAGGATTTCTAAAACCTGGCTTGTGTGTGGATTATTTTCCTGTCGTCGACGTTCCCTTCAGTACCAAGCGGGAAGAACTTAACATCTTTGCTGAAGCTGGCCTTCAGCAAATTGGCGCCTGAACAGGGACTCCCGATTGGTAAGCTGCCTTTTGCGTTATAATTTAATTATAGAGAGAAATAGTAGATACTCGGGAGGGAACTAGATTTCTTACTCAAGGACGTCCGGGGTCCGTTGGCAGAGAAAGGCCAATTTAGAGAAGAGTAAGTAACCAAAGAACTTTTATTTTTATTTTTGAGAAGTCATGGGCCATATCGAGTCCCGAGAGAGAGGGCTCTTTATAGATGTAGTTAAACAGAGGTTAAATAAGAGAGGTGCCGCTGCTACTTCTAAGCAGCTGAAACAGTTTTCTTATTTTAATCAAGAGTGTTTCCCTTGGTTTACTCAAGAAGGAACTTTAAGTTTAAATACAGGGAAAGGGTTAAGAAAAGAGATAAAACCTTGTTATAACCATTATGGGTCAAAAAGGACCCCAATAGATGTCTTTCCCTTAAGGAATTTATTTAAAGATGCTTTAAATTCTGTTCATAAAGCAGTTTGCCTTATAAATAGGATAAAGAAGCCAAAACAAACTCCTCTTGCAGAGCCTGCCTCAGATAAGTCAGACCGCAAATCTGCAACTAATGTTTCTGAGGATGAAACTGATAGCAATTTAAGTGATGACCAAAATGATTTAAAGGAAGCAACATGTAAGAACCAGCTTCCTGGGCCTATGTCATCTGTTCCTGCTACTCCATTTGCCCCTCCGTCCCCACCTAAAGTCTCTGAAAGGAGAGGGCCAACTATGGGACCACAATTACCTCCCTGTCGTCATGGTGGATTTTGGGGAGCAGCAGCTATAGCCAGGCAATTAGGAGATATTTCCCTGACTTGCCCAGTGGCAACTTTAAAAACAGTAGATCCTAACTTTGAAGCTCCCCCACATTGGGAGCCCCTCCCGTTTAAGTTATTAAAAGAGTTGAAGGTGGCTGTTAGAAATTTTGGCCCTACTTCCCCATATACTTTACAACTGGTTGACTCTTTATCTGCTGAATGGATGACTCCTTACGATTGGCAACAAACTGCAAGGTCTTGTCTGCCTCCTGGTCAATATCTATTATGGAAGGCTGATTATGAGGATAATGTAAAGCGAGTTGTTGCGGAAACAGCATTTAGAAGAGGGGCATATAAATATACTATCTCCATGTTGATGGGGACTGGAGAATATTATTCAACTGAAGACCAGGTGAAAATACCGCAACATGCATTGCAAGAGGTCAGCAAATGCGCTTTAGTAGCATGGAGAAATCTTCCTGCTTCTGAATCTAAACAGGCATTTCTTTCAAATATCAGACAACAAGCTTCTGAGCCTTACGAGGATTTTGTTGCTAGGCTGGAAAGCACTATTGCTAAAGTAATTCCTCATGCAGAAGCAGCCGACTTGCTGACCAAACAGCTGGCTTTTGAGAACGCCAACACCACCTGTCAGGCGTTACTTCGCCCAATTAGAAAGACTGGAACTTTAATTGATTTTATTAAGACATGTGTGGATACTACCCCAGCCCATATTCAAGGCATAGCATTTGCTGCAGCCCTAAAGGGCCAGACTTATTCACAGTTTTTAAAGAGATATGGCTCAAATCCTGCTCCTAAGAAATCTTTTGATAATACCACTAAAGGACAATGTTTTTCTTGCGGTCAAGTTGGGCACTTTAGCCATAACTGCCCACATAATAATAAAGAGGAAAACAATCCTAGGCCAAAAACTGTGTGTCCAAAATGCCAAAAGGGTTTTCATTGGGCTTGTGAATGTAAATCTAAATATAATAAACAAGGACAATTAATCTTGAAGCTTTTCCCTCGGAAGCCTGCCCGGTAATTTTCTAGAAAATCCTACACTCCCCCAACCTTTAAATTGGTTTTAGAGCTAAAAACTCAATCAAAATTTTCAATTCAACTTCCCCTTATACTTTGCAACTAGTTAATTCTACTGCTACAAAACAGATAACTCCCTTTTATTGGCAATAGAACAAAGTTAAGCTTAACTCCAAAACAATATTTACTTTTATAGGCAACTTATTAAGAAAAGGCTACACAGGTCATTTGGCTATAATATTTCAAAAAAAAAAAAAAAAAAACAGGCTTAACGCTTTCTATGTTTATGATAGGTAAAACTTATTTTACACCACCGGTTTAATTTTTGCTACCAAAAGTCTGCTCTAAGATAAGCTACTAATGTTTATTGCAAACTCAACCTATCAAGCATTGCTAGACCCATTAGAAAAACAGGATCTTTAGCCAATTTCATTAAAACCTATATAGATGTAACTCCTGCCCATATCTAAGGTATTGTTATTGCTGCCGCTATACTAGGAAGAACTTGTTCATAGTCTTTTTAAGAGATATAATAATGCTTCTATAGATGATAAATTTCTTATTACTGTGGCAAAAGGACATTATTTCACTTGCAGTTAATCAGGACATTTCAGTCATGCCTGCCAGGCTTTTGTGAAATTTAAAAACAATTAACAAAACTATTGATTCAAAAGATTACTTTTTTTGCTATCCCACTATGTAAACAAGACTAAGAGGTTTGCATTTAGCCTCCCTTCACCTAATTTACTGAGGCCTTATGAAAAATAGTCCCACTTTATGTCAGAAAAATGTAGATATGCCTTACTTTTTACCAGACAAAATTTCCTCATTGTTGTAATTGGATTAGATCTTATTTAAAGTAAACCCACGGAGATCCCCTTCCTACATCTCTTTAACCCCTCAGGGGAAAGAGGCAATACAGAAAGTTAAAT
>JAKELJ010000294.1:0-38000 GCA_025594165.1 Tamias sibiricus
TGCAGAAAAGCACTTCAGATCACAAGAGCACACAGTGCCTCTTTCCTGGTTCAAGTATCTCAAACCTGAATCACTAGGTAGCAAAAGAGTTTCAAACTCACAGAAAAGCTTTTTTAGCAAACAGGAAATAATCCCATGTTTCTTAGATTCTGGGTCCTAGGTTTCTTTGCTTATTTCAATGAAACTCTAAAAAATGATTCTCTCTTGTTCCCCTCATGGCTCCCCAAATTTGGTCATCCCACCATCATGGGTTTTTTGTTTATAGCCTATTGTATGTTTAGCCTGATTAGGCAAATTTCACTGAAAATGCCTGTTAGTTTAATTCCTCAATGGTTAATGCTAGAACTTTGAAAACGCAGAAAAGCACTTCAGATCACAAGAGCACACTGTGCTGCTCTCCTGGTTCAAGGATCTCAAAGCTGAATCACTAGGTAGCAATACAGTTTCAAACTCACAGAAAAGCGTTTTAGCCAACTGGAAGTAATCCCATGTTTCTTAGCTTCTGGGTACTAGGTTTCTTTGTGTATTTCAACGAAACTCTGACAAAATGATTCTCTCTTGTGCCCCTCATGGCTCCCCAAATTTGGTCATCCCAACATCACGGATTTTTTGTTTAGAGCCTATTGGATATTTACCCTGATTAGGTGAATTTCACTGAAAACGCCTGTTAGTTTAATTTCTCAATGGTTAATGCTAGAACTATGAAAACGCAGGAAAGCAGTTTAGTTCACCAGAGCACAGTGTGCTTCTCTCCTGGTTCAAGTATCTCAAAGCAGAATCACTAGGTAGCAAAAGAGTTTCAAACTCACAGAAAAGCGTTTTAGCCAAGTGGAAATAATCCCATGTTTCTTAGCTTCTGGGTACTAGGTTTCTTTGAGTATTTCAATGAAACTCTGAAAAAATGATTCTCTCTTGTTCCCCTCATGGCTCCCCAAATTTGGTCATCCCACCATCACTGGTTTTTTGTTTAGTGCCTATTGGATGTTTACCCTGATTAGGTGAATTTCACTGAAAATGCCTGTTAGGTTAATTCCTCAATGGTTATTGCTAGAACTTTGAAAACGCAGAAAACCACTTCAGATCACAAGAGCACACTGTGCTTCTCTCCTGGTTCAAGTACCTCAATGCTGAATCACTAGGTACCAAAAGAGTTTCAAACACACAGAAAAGCATTTTAGCGAATTGGAAATACTTCCCTGTTTCTTACCTTCTGGGCACTAGGTTTGTTTGTGTATTTCAATAAAACTCTGAAAAAAATGATTCTCTCATGGCCCCTCATGGCTCCCCAAGTTTGGTCATCCCACCATTACGTGTTTTTTTGTTTAGAGCCTTTTGGATGTTTACCCTGATTAGGCGAAAATGCCTGAAAACGCCTGTGAGTTTACTTCCACAATGGTTGATGCTAGGACTTTGAAAACGCAGGAAAGCACTTTAGTTCACAAGAGCACACTGTGCCTCTCTCCTGGTTCAAGTATCTCCATGCTGAATCGCTTTGTAGATAAACAATTTCAAACTCACAGAAAAGCGTTTTGGCGAACTGGAAATAATGGCATTTTTCTTAGCTCCCGGGCACGAGATTTCTTTGTGTATTTCAATGAAATTCTGATAAAATGATTCTCTCATGTGACCCCCATGGCTCCCAGAGTTTGGTCATCCCACCATCAGGGGTGCTTTGTTTAGAGCCATATGGATGTTTACCCTGATTAGGCGAATTTGCCTGAAAATGCCTGTTAGTTTAATTCCTCAATGGTTAAAGCTAGAACTTTGAAAATGCAGAAAAGCACTTCAGATCACAAGAGCACACTGTGTTGCTCTCCTGGTTCAAGTATCTCAAAGCTGAATCACTAGGTAGCAAAACAGTTTCAAACTCACAGAAAAGCGTTTTAGCCAACTGGAAATAATCCCATGTTTCTTAGCTTCTGGGTACTAGGTTTTTTTGTGTATTTAAATGAAACTCTGACAAAATGATTCTCTCTTGTGCCCCTCATGGCTCCCCAAATTTGGTCATCCCAGCATCACGGGTTTTTTGTTTAGAGCCTATTGGATATTTACCCTGATTAGGTGAATTTCACTGAAAACGCCTGTTAGTTTAATTTCTCAATGGTTAATGCTAGAACTTTGAAAATGCAGGAAAGCACTTTAGTTCACCAGAGCACAGTGTGCTTCTCTCCTGGTTCAAGTATCTCAAATCTGAATCACTAGGTAGCAAAAGGGATTCAAACTCACAGAAAAGCGCTTTAGCCAAGTGGAAATAATCCCATGTTTCTTAGCTTCTGGGTACTAGGTTTCTTTGAGTATTTCAATGAAACTCTGACAAAATGATTCTCTCTTGTTCCCCTCATGGCTCCCTAAATTTGGTCATCCCACCATCATGGGTTTTTTGCTTAAAGCCTATTGGATGTTTATCCTGATTAGGCGAATTTCACTGAAAATGCCTGTTAGGTTAATTCCTCAATGGTTAATGCTAGAACTTTGAAAACGCAGAAAAGCACTTTAGATCAAAAGACCACACTGTGCATATCTCCTGGTTCAAGTATCTCAAAGCTGAATCACTAGGTAGTAAAAGAGTTTCAAACTCACAGAAAAGCGTTTTAGCCAACTGGAAATAATTCCATATTTCTTAGCTTCCGGGCACTAGGTTTCTTTGTGTATACCAATGAAACTCTGAAAAAATGATTCTCTCATGTGCCCCTCATGGCTCTCCAAGTTTGGTCATCCCACCATCATGTGTATTTTGTTTAGAGCCAATTGGATATTTACCCTGATTAGGAGAATTTGACAGAAAACTCCTGTTAGATTAATTTCTCAATGGTTAATGCTAGAACTTTGAAAACGCAGAAAAGCATGTCTGATCACAAGAGCACACTGTGCTTCTCTCCTGGTTCAAGTATCTCAAAGCTGAATCACTAGGTAGCAAAAGAGAATCAAACACACAAAAAAGCGTTTTAGCCAACTGGAAATATTCCCATGTTTCTTAGCTTCTGGGTACTAGGTTTCTTTGTGTATTTCAATGAAACTCTGACAAAATGATTCTCTCTTGTGCTCCTCATGGCTACCCAAATTTGGTCATCCCCACCATCACGGGTTTTTTGTTTAGAGCCTATTGGATGTTTACCCTGATTAGGCGAATTTCACTGAAAACGCCGGTTAGTTTAATTAATCAATGGTAAATGCTAGAACTTTGAAAACGCAGAAAAGCACTTCTGATCACAAGAGCACACTGTGCTTCTCTCTTGGTTCAAGTATCTCAAAGCTGAATCACTAGGTAGCAAAAGAGTTTCAAACTCACAGAAAAGCGTTTTAGCCAACTGGATGTAATTCCATGTGTTTCCTAGCTTCTGGGCACTAGGTTTCTTTGTGTATACCAATGAAACTCTGAAAAAATGATTCTCAATCATGTGCCCCTCATGGCTCCCCATGTTTGGTCATCCCACCATCACGTGTATTTTGTTTAGAGCCTATTGGATATTTACCCTGATTAGGAGAATTTGACAAAAAATGCCTGTTAGTTTAATTCCTCAATGGTTATTGCTAGAACTTTGAAAACGCAGAAAAGCACTTCAGATCACAAGAGCACACTGTGCTTCTCTCCTGGTTCAAGTACCTCATCGCTGAATCACTAGGTAGCAAAAGAGTTTCAAACACACAGAAAAGCGTTTTAGCGAAATGGAAATACTTCCCTGTTTCTTACCTACTGGGCACTAGGTTTCTTTGTGTATTTCAATGAAACTCTGAAAAAATGATTCTCTCATGGGCCCCTCATGGCTCCCCAAGTTTGGTCATCCCACCATCACATAATTTTTGTTTAGAGCCTATTGGATGTTTACCCTGATTAGGCGAAAATGCCTGAAAACGCCTGTTAGTTTAATTCCACAATGGTTGATGCTACGACTTTGAAAACGCAGGAAAGCACTTTATTTCAAAAGAGCACACTGTGCCTCTCTCCTGGTTCAAGTATCTCCATGCTGAATCGCTTTGTAGAAAAACAGTTTCAAACTCACAGAAAAGCGTTTTAGCGAACTGGAAATAATGGCATCTTTCTTAGCTCCCGGGCACGAGATTTCTTTGTGTATTTCAATGAAACTCTGATAAAATGATTCTCTCATGTGACCCCCTTGGCTCCCAACGTTTGGTCATCCCACCATCACGGGTGATTTGTTTAGAGCCATATGGATGTTTACCCTGATTAGGCGAATTTGCCTGAAAAATCCTGTTAGTTTAATTCCTAAATGGTTAATGCTAGAACTTTGAAAATGCAGAACAGCACTTTAGTTCACATGAGCACATGTGCTTCTGTCCTGGTTCACATATTTTAAAACTGAAATGCTTCATAGCAAAACAGTTTCAAACTTACAGAAATAATTTCCTGTTTCTTAGCTCTTGTGCACGAGGTTTTTTTGTGTATTTCAATGAAACTGTGATAAAATGATTCTCTCATGTGCCCCTCAAGGATCCCCAAGTTTGGTCATCCCACCATCATGCGTGTTTTGTTTGCAGTCGATTGGATGTTTACCCTGATTAGGCGATAATGCCTGAAAACGCCTGTGAGGTTAATTCCTAAATGGTTGATGCTAGGATTTTGAAAACGTAGGAAAGCACTTTAGTTCACAAGAGGACACTGTGCCTCTCTCCTGGCTCAAGTATCTCCAAGGTGAATCTCTTTGTAGCAAATAGTTTCAAACTCACAGATAAGCGTTTTAGGGAACTGGAAATAATGGCTTCTTTCTTAGCTCCAGGGCACGAGATTTCTTTGTGTATTTCAAAGAAACTCTGATAAAATGATTCTCCCATGTGACCCCTTGGCTCCCAAAGTTTGGTCATCCCACCATCACGGGTGCTGTGTTTAGAGCCATATGGATGTTTACCCGGATTAGGCGAATTTGCCTGAGAACGCCTGTTAGTTTAATTCCTAAATGGTTAATGCTAGAACTTTGAAAATGCAGGAAAGCACTTTAGTTCACAAGAGCCCATGTGCTTCTCTACTGGTTCACATATCTCAAAACTGAATCGCTTCATAGCAAAACATTTTGAAACTTACAGAAAAGCAATTAAGCGAACTGGAAATTATTGCCGGATTCTTAGCTCCTGGGTACGACCTTTCTTTGTGTATTTCAATATAACTCAGAAAAAAATTATTCTCTCATGTGCCCTTCATGGCTGCCCAAGTTTGGTCATCCCACCATCACGGGTGTTTTTTTTTACAGTCGATTGGATGTTTACCCTGATTAGGCGAAATGCCTGAAAACGCCTGTTAGTTTAATTCCACAATGGTTAATGCTAGAACTGTAAAAACTCAGAACAGTACTTTAGTTTACAAGAGCACACTGTGCTTCTGTCCAGTTCACGTATCTCAAAGCTGAATCGCTTTTTACCAAAACAGTTTCAAACTCACAGAAAAGATATTTAGCGAACTAGAAATAATTGCCTGTTTCTTAGCTCTGGGCACGAAGGTTTCTTTGTGTATTTCAATGTAACTGTGATAAAATGAGTCTCTCATGTGGCCCACATGGCTCCCCAAGTTTGGTCATCCCACCATCACAGGTGTTTTGTTTACAGTCTATTGGATGTTTACCCTGATTAGGCGAAAATGCCTGAAAATGCCTGTGAGGTTAATTCTAAATGGTTAATGCTAGAACATTGAAAACGCAGAAAAGCACTTCAGATCACAAGAGCACACTGAACTTCTCTCCTGGTTCAAGTATCACAAAGCTGAATCACTAGGTAGCAAAAGAGTTTCAAACTCACAGAAAAGCGTTATAGCGAATTGGAAATAATTCCCTGTTTCTTAGCTCTTGGGCACGAGGTTTCTTTGTGTATTTCAATGAAACTGTGATAAAATGATTCTCTCATGTGCCCCTCAAGGATCCCCAAGTTTGGTCATCCCACCATCACGGGTGTTTTGTTTACAGTCGATTGGATGTTTACCCTGATTAGGCGAAAATGCCTGAAAACGCCTGTGAGGTTAATTCCTAAATGGTTAATGCTAGAACTTTAAAAACACAGAACAACACTTTAGTTCACAAGAGCACACTGTGCTTCTCTCCTGGTTCATGTATCTCAAAGCTGAATCACTAGGTAGCAAAACAGTTGGAAACTCACAGAAAAGCGTTTTAGCAAACTTGAAATAATTGCCCATTTCTTAGACTCTGGGCACTAGGTTTCTTTTGTGTATTTCAATGAAACTCTAAAAAATGATTCTCTCTTGTTCCCCTCATGGCTCCCCAAATTTGGTCATCCCACCATCATGGGTTTTTTGTTTAGAGCCTATTGTATGTTTACCCTGATTAGGCGAATTTCACTGAAAATGCCTGTTAGTTTAATTCCTCAATGGTTAATGCTAGAACTTTGAAAACGCAGAAAAGCACTTCAGATCACAGGAGCACACTGTGCTGCTCTCCTGGTTCATGTATCTCAAAGCTGAATCACTAGGTAGCAAAAGAGTTTCAAACTCACAAAAAAGTGTTTTAGCCAAGTGGAAATAATTTCATGTTTCTTAGCTTCTGGGTACTAGGTTTCTTTGTGTATTTCAATGAAACTCTGACAAAATGATTCTCTCTTGTGCCCCTCATGGCTCCCCAAATTTGGTCATCCCACCATTAAGGGTTTTATGTTTAGAGCCTATTGGATATTTACCCTGATTATTTGAATTTCACTGAAAACGCCTGTTAGTTTAATTTCTCAATGGTTAATGCTAGAACTTTGAAAATGCAGGAAAGCACTTTAGTTCACCAGAGCACAGTGTGCTTTCTCTCCTACTTCAAGTATCTCAAAGCAGAATCACTATGTAGCAAAAGAGTTTCAAACTCACAGAAAAGCGTTTTAGCCAAGTGGAAATAATCCCATGTTTCTTAGCTTCTGGGTACTTGGTTTCTTTGAGTATTTCAATGAAACTCTGAAAAAATGATTCTCTCTTGATCCCCTCATGGCTCCCCAAATTTGGTCATCCCACCATCACGGGTTTTTTGTTTAGAGCCTATTGGATGTTTACCCTGATTAGGCGAATTTTACTGAAAATGCCTGTTAGGTTAATTCCTCAATGGTTATTGCTAGAACTTTGAAAACGCAGAAAATCACTTCAGATCACAAGAGCACACTGTGCTTCTCTCCTGGTTCAAGTACCTCAATGCTGAATCACTAGGTAGCAAAAGAGTTTCAAACACACAGAAAAGCGTTTTAGGGAATTGGAAATATTTCCCTGTTTCTTACCTTCTGGGCACTAGGTCTCTTTGTGTATTTCAATGAAACTCTGAAAAAATGATTCTCTCATGGGCCGCTCATGGCTCCCCAAGTTTGGTCATCCCACCATCACGTGTTTTTTGTTTAGAGCCTATTGGATATTTTCCCTGATTAGGCGAAAATGCCTGAAAACGCCTGTTAGTTTAATTCCACAATGGTTGATGCTAGGACTTTGAAAACGCAGGAAAGCACTTTAGTTCACAAGAGCACATTGTGCCTCTCTCCTGGTTCAAGTATCTCCATGCTGAATCACTTTGTAGAAAAACAGTTTCAACCTCACAGAAAAGCATTCTAGCGAACTGGAAATAATGGCATTTTTCTTAGCTCCCGGGCAGGAGATTTCTTTGTGTATTTCAATGAAACTCTGACAAAATGATTCTCTCATGTGACCCCCTTGGCTCCCAAAGTTTGGTCATCCCACCATCACGGGTGCTTTGTTTAGAGCCATATGGATGTTTACCTTGATTAGGCGAATTTGCCTGAAAACGCCTGTTAGTTTAATTCCTAAATGGTTAATGCTAGAACTTTGAAAATGCAGAAAAGCACTTTACTTCACAAGAGCACATGTGCTTCTGTCCTGGTTCACATATCTCAAAACTGAATCGCTTCATAGCAAAACGGTTTCAAATTTAAAGAAAAGCAATTTAGCGAACTAGAAATAATTGCCTGTTTCTTAGCTCTTGGGCACGATGTTTCTTTGTGTATTTCAATGAAACTGTGATAAAATTATTCTCTCATGTGTCCCTCAAGGATCCCCAAGTTTGGTCATCCCACCATCACGGGTTCTTTGTTTAGAGCCATATGGATGTTTACCTTGATTAGGCGAATTTGCCTGAAAACGCCTGTTAGTTTAATTTCTAAATGGTTAATACTAGAACTTTAAAAATGGAGAAAAGCATGGCAGATCACAAGAGCACCCTGTGCTTCTGTCCTGGTTCAAGTATCTCAAAGCTGAATAACTAGGTAGCAAAAGAGTTTCAAACTCACAGAAAAGCGTTTTAGCCAACTGGAAATAATCCCATGTTTCTTAGCTTCTGGGCACTAGATTTCTTTGTGTATATCAATGAAACTCTGAAAAAGTGATTCTCTCATGTGCCCCTCATGGCTCCCCAAGTTTGGTCATCAAAACCATCACGTGTATTTTGTTTAGAGCCTATTGGATATTTACCCTGATTAGGCGAATTTGACAGAAAACGCCTTTTAGTTTAATTACTCAATGGTTAATGCTAGAACTTTGAAAATGCAGAAAAGCACTTCAGATCACAAGAGCACACAGTGCCTCTTTCCTGGTTCAAGTATCTCAAACCTGAATCACTAGGTAGCAAAAGAGTTTCAAACTCACAGAAAAGCTTTTTAGCAAACAGGAAATAATCCCATGTTTCTTAGATTCTGGGTCCTAGGTTTCTTTGTTTATTTCAATGAAACTCTGAAAAAATGATTCTCTCTTGTTCCCCTCATGGCTCCCCAAATTTGGTCATCCCACCATCATGGGTTTTTTGTTTATAGCCTATTGTATGTTTAGCCTGATTAGGCAAATTTCACTGAAAATGCCTGTTAGTTTAATTCCTCAATGGTTAATGCTAGAACTTTGAAAACGCAGAAAAGCACTTCAGATCACAAGAGCACACTGTGCTGCTCTCCTGGTTCAAGGATCTCAAAGCTGAATCACTAGGTAGCAATACAGTTTCAAACTCACAGAAAAGCGTTTTAGCCAACTGGAAGTAATCCCATGTTTCTTAGCTTCTGGGTACTAGGTTTCTTTGTGTATTTCAATGAAACTCTGACAAAATGATTCTCTCTTGTGCCCCTCATGGCTCCCCAAATTTGGTCATCCCCAACATCACGGATTTTTTGTTTAGAGCCTATTGGATATTTACCCTGATTAGGTGAATTTCACTGAAAACGCCTGTTAGTTTAATTTCTCAATGGTTAATGCTAGAACTATGAAAACGCAGGAAAGCAGTTTAGTTCACCAGAGCACAGTGTGCTTCTCTCCTGGTTCAAGTATCTCAAAGCAGAATCACTAGGTAGCAAAAGAGTTTCAAACTCACAGAAAAGCGTTTTAGCCAAGTGGAAATAATCCCATGTTTCTTAGCTTCTGTGTACTAGGTTTCTTTGAGTATTTCAATGAAACTCTGAAAAAATGATTCTCTCTTGTTCCCCTCATGGCTCCCCAAATTTGGTCATCCCACCATCACTGGTTTTTTGTTTAGTGCCTATTGGATGTTTACCCTGATTAGGTGAATTTCACTGAAAATGCCTGTTAGGTTAATTCCTCAATGGTTATTGCTAGAACTTTGAAAACGCAAAAAACCACTTCAGATCACAAGAGCACACTGTGCTTCTCTCCTGGTTCAAGTACCTCAATGCTGAATCACTAGGTACCAAAAGAGTTTCAAACACACAGAAAAGCATTTTAGCGAATTGGAAATACTTCCCTGTTTCTTACCTTCTGGGCACTAGGTTTGTTTGTGTATTTCAATAAAACTCTGAAAAAATGATTCTCTCATGGGCCCCTCATGGCTCCCCAAGTTTGGTCATCCCACCATTACGTGTTTTTTGTTTAGAGCCTTTTGGATGTTTACCCTGATTAGGCGAAAATGCCTGAAAACGCCTGTGAGTTTACTTCCACAATGGTTGATGCTAGGACTTTGAAAACGCAGGAAAGCACTTTAGTTCACAAGAGCACACTGTGCCTCTCTCCTGGTTCAAGTATCTCCATGCTGAATCGCTTTGTAGATAAACAATTTTCAAACTCACAGAAAAGCGTTTTGGCGAACTGGAAATAATGGCATTTTTCTTAGCTCCGGGCACGAGATTTCTTTGTGTATTTCAATGAAATTCTGATAAAATGATTCTCTCATGTGACCCCCATGGCTCCCAGAGTTTGGTCATCCCACCATCAGGGGTGCTTTGTTTAGAGCCATATGGATGTTTACCCTGATTAGGCGAATTTGCCTGAAAATGCCTGTTAGTTTAATTCCTCAATGGTTAAAGCTAGAACTTTGAAAATGCAGAAAAGCACTTCAGATCACAAGAGCACACTGTGTTGCTCTCCTGGTTCAAGTATCTCAAAGCTGAATCACTAGGTAGCAAAACAGTTTCAAACTCACAGAAAAGCGTTTTAGCCAACTGGAAATATTCCCATGTTTCTTAGCTTCTGGGTACTAGGTTTTTTTGTGTATTTAAATGAAACTCTGACAAAATGATTCTCTCTTGTGCCCCTCATGGCTCCCCAAATTTGGTCATCCCAGCATCACGGGTTTTTTGTTTAGAGCCTATTGGATATTTACCCTGATTAGGTGAATTTCACTGAAAACGCCTGTTAGTTTAATTTCTCAATGGTTAATGCTAGAACTTTGAAAATGCAGGAAAGCACTTTAGTTCACCAGAGCACAGTGTGCTTCTCTCCTGGTTCAAGTATCTCAAATCTGAATCACTAGGTAGCAAAAGGGATTCAAACTCACAGAAAAGCGCTTTAGCCAAGTGGAAATAATCCCATGTTTCTTAGCTTCTGGGTACTAGGTTTCTTTGAGTATTTCAATGAAACTCTGACAAAATGATTCCCTCTTGTTCCCCTCATGGCTCCCTAAATTTGGTCATCCCACCATCATGGGTTTTTTTTGCTTAAAGCCTATTGGATGTTTATCCTGATTAGGCGAATTTCACTGAAAATGCCTGTTAGGTTAATTCCTCAATGGTTAATGCTAGAACTTTGAAAACGCAGAAAAGCACTTTAGATCAAAAGACCACACTGTGCATATCTCCTGGTTCAAGTATCTCAAAGCTGAATCACTAGGTAGTAAAAGAGTTTCAAACTCACAGAAAAGCGTTTTAGCCAACTGGAAATAATTCCATATTTCTTAGCTTGGGGCACTAGGTTTCTTT
The DNA here is from genome assembly GCA_025594165.1 of Tamias sibiricus. NCBI lineage: Eukaryota > Metazoa > Chordata > Mammalia > Rodentia > Sciuridae > Tamias > Tamias sibiricus. The sequence continues at coordinate 11,125 of JAKELJ010000294.1, forward strand.
GTGTATACCAATGAAACTCTGAAAAAATGATTCTCTCATGTGCCCCTCATGGCTCTCCAAGTTTGGTCATCCCACCATCATGTGTATTTTGTTTAGAGCCAATTGGATATTTACCCTGATTAGGAGAATTTGACAGAAAACTCCTGTTAGATTAATTTCTCAATGGTTAATGCTAGAACTTTGAAAACGCAGAAAAGCATGTCAGATCACAAGAGCACACTGTGCTTCTCTCCTGGTTCAAGTATCTCAAAGCTGAATCACTAGGTAGCAAAAGAGAATCAAACACACAAAAAAGCGTTTTAGCCAAATGGAAATAATCCCATGTTTCTTAGCCTCTGGGTACTAGGTTTCTTTGTGTATTTCAATGAAACTCTGACAAAATGATTCTCTCTTGTGCTCCTCATGGCTACCCAAATTTGGTCATCCCACCATCACAGGTTTTTTTTTAGAGCCTATTGGATGTTTACCCTGATTAGGCGAATTTCACTGAAAATGCCTGTTAGTTTAATTCCTCAATGGTTAATGCTAAAACTTTGAAAAACGCAGAAAAGCACTTCAGATCTCAAGAGCATACTGTGCTTCTCTCCTGGTTCAAGTATCTCAAAGCTGAATCACTATATAGCAAAAGAGTTTCAAACTCACAGAAAAGCGTTTTAGCCAAGTGGAAATAATCCCATGTTTCTTAGCTTCTGGGCACTAGGTTTCTTTGTGTATATCAATGAAACTCTGAAAAAATGATTCTCTCATGTGCCCCTCATGGCTCCCCACGTTTGATCATTCCACCATCACGTGTATTTTTTTAGTGCCTATTGGATATTTACCCTGATTAGGCGAAATAGACTGAAAACACCTGTTAGTTTAATTTTTCAATGGTTAATGCTAGAACTTTGAAAATGCAGAAAAGCACATCAGATCACAAGAGCACACAATGCTTCTTTCCTGGTTCAAGTATCTCAAACCTGAATCACTATGTAGCAAAAGAGTTTCAAACTCACAGAATAGTGTTTATGCAAACTGGAAATAATCCCATGTTTCTTAGCTTCTGGGTTTTAGGTTTCTTTGTGTATTTCAATGAAACTCTGAAAAAATGATTCTCTCTTGTGCCCCTCATGGCTCCCCAAATTTGGTCATCCCACCATCACGGGTTTTTTGTTTAGAGCCTATTGGATGTTTACCCTGATTAGGCGAATTTCACTGAAAACGCCGGTTAGTTTAATTAATCAATGGTAAATGCTAGAACTTTGAAAACGCAGAAAAGCACTTCTGATCACAAGAGCACACTGTGCTTCTCTCTTGGTTCAAGTATCTCAAAGCTGAATCACTAGGTAGCAAAAGAGTTTCAAACTCACAGAAAAGCGTTTTAGCCAAGTGGAAATAATCCCATGTTTCTTAGCTTCTGGGTACTAGGTTTCTTTGAGTATATCAATGAAACTCTGAAAAAATGATTCTCTCTTGATCCCCTCATGGCTCCCCAAATTTGGTCATCCCACCATCACGGGTTTTTTGTTTAGAGCCTATTGGATGTTTACCCTGATTAGGCGAATTTTACTGAAAATGCCTGTTAGGTTAATTCCTCAATGGTTATTGCTAGAACTTTCAAAACGCAGAAAATCACTTCAGATCACAAGAGCACACTGTGCTTCTCTCCTGGTTCAAGTACCTCAATGCTGAATCACTAGGTAGCAAAAGAGTTTCAAACACACAGAAAAGCGTTTTAGGGAATTGGAAATATTTCCCTGTTTCTTACCTTCTGGGCACTAGGTCTCTTTGTGTATTTCAATGAAACTCTGAAAAAATGATTCTCTCATGGGCCCCTCATGGCTCCCCAAGTTTGGTCATCCCACCATCACGTGTTTTTTGTTTAGAGCCTATTGGATATTTTCCCTGATTAGGCGAAAATGCCTGAAAACGCCTGTTAGTTTAATTCCACAATGGTTGATGCTAGGACTTTGAAAACGCAGGAAAGCACTTTAGTTCACAAGAGCACACTGTGCCTCTCTCCTGGTTCAAGTATCTCCATGCTGAATCACTTTGTAGAAAAACAGTTTCAACCTCACAGAAAAGCATTCTAGCGAACTGGAAATAATGGCATTTTTCTTAGCTCCCGGGCAGGAGATTTCTTTGTGTATTTCAATGAAACTCTGACAAAATGATTCTCTCATGTGACCCCCTTGGCTCCCAAAGTTTGGTCATCCCACCATCACGGGTGCTTTGTTTAGAGCCATATGGATGTTTACCTTGATTAGGCGAATTTGCCTGAAAACGCCTGTTAGTTTAATTCCTAAATGGTTAATGCTAGAACTTTGAAAATGCAGAAAAGCACTTTACTTCACAAGAGCACATGTGCTTCTGTCCTGGTTCACATATCTCAAAACTGAATCGCTTCATAGCAAAACGGTTTCAAATTTAAAGAAAAGCAATTTAGCGAACTAGAAATAATTGCCTGTTTCTTAGCTCTTGGGCACGATGTTTCTTTGTGTATTTCAATGAAACTGTGATAAAATTATTCTCTCATGTGTCCCTCAAGGATCCCCAAGTTTGGTCATCCCACCATCACGGGTTCTTTGTTTAGAGCCATATGGATGTTTACCTTGATTAGGCGAATTTGCCTGAAAACGCCTGTTAGTTTAATTTCTAAATGGTTAATACTAGAACTTTAAAAATGGAGAAAAGCATGGCAGATCACAAGAGCACCCTGTGCTTCTGTCCTGGTTCAAGTATCTCAAAGCTGAATAACTAGGTAGCAAAAGAGTTTCAAACTCACAGAAAAGCGTTTTAGCCAACTGGAAATAATCCCATGTTTCTTAGCTTCTGGGCACTAGATTTCTTTGTGTATATCAATGAAACTCTGAAAAAGTGATTCTCTCATGTGCCCCTCATGGCTCCCCAAGTTTGGTCATCAAAACCATCACGTGTATTTTGTTTAGAGCCTATTGGATATTTACCCTGATTAGGCGAATTTGACAGAAAACGCCTTTTAGTTTAATTACTCAATGGTTAATGCTAGAACTTTGAAAATGCAGAAAAGCACTTCAGATCACAAGAGCACACAGTGCCTCTTTCCTGGTTCAAGTATCTCAAACCTGAATCACTAGGTAGCAAAAGAGTTTCAAACTCACAGAAAAGCTTTTTAGCAAACAGGAAATAATCCCATGTTTCTTAGCTTCTGGGTCCTAGGTTTCTTTGTTTATTTCAATGAAACTCTAAAAAATGATTCTCTCTTGTTCCCCTCATGGCTCCCCAAATTTGGTCATCCCACCATCATGGGTTTTTTGTTTATAGCCTATTGTATGTTTAGCCTGATTAGGCAAATTTCACTGAAAATGCCTGTTAGTTTAATTCCTCAATGGTTAATGCTAGAACTTTGAAAACGCAGAAAAGCACTTCAGATCACAAGAGCACACTGTACTGCTCTCCTGGTTCAAGTATCTCAAAGCTGAATCACTAGGTAGCAATACAGTTTCAAACTCACAGAAAAGTGTTTTAGCCAACTGGAAGTAATCCCATGTTTCTTAGCTTCTGGGTACTAGGTTTCTTTGTGTATTTCAACGAAACTCTGATAAAAATGATTCTCTCTTGTGCCCCTCATGGCTCCCCAAATTTGGTCATCCCACCATCACGGATTTTTTGTTTAGAGCCTATTGGATATTTACCCTGATTAGGTGAATTTCACTGAAAACGCCTGTTAGTTTAATTTCTCAATGGTTAATGCTAGAACTATGAAAACGCAGGAAAGCAGTTTAGTTCACCAGAGCACAGTGTGCTTCTCTCCTGGTTCAAGTATCTCAAAGCAGAATCACTAGGTAGCAAAAGAGTTTCAAACTCACAGAAAAGCGTTTTAGCCAAGTGGAAATAATCCCATGTTTCTTAGCTTCTGGGTACTAGGTTTCTTTGAGTATTTCAATGAAACTCTGAAAAAATGATTCTCTCTTGTTCCCCTCATGGCTCCCCAAATTTGGTCATCCCACCATCACTGGTTTTTTGTTTAGTGCCTATTGGATGTTTACCCTGATTAGGTGAATTTCACTGAAAATGCCTGTTAGGTTAATTCCTCAATGGTTATTGCTAGAACTTTGAAAACGCAGAAAACCACTTCAGATCACAAAAGCACACTGTACTTCTCTCCTGGTTCAAGTACCTCAATGCTGAATCACTAGGTACCAAAAGAGTTTCAAACACACAGAAAAGCATTTTAGCGAATTGGAAATACTTCCCTGTTTCTTACCTTCTGGGCACTAGGTTTGTTTGTGTATTTCAATAAAACTCTGAAAAAATGATTCTCTCATGGGCCCCTCATGGCTCCCCAAGTTTGGTCATCCCACCATTACGTGTTTTTTGTTTAGAGCCTTTTGGATGTTTACCCTGATTAGGCGAAAATGCCTGAAAACGCCTGTGAGTTTACTTCCACAATAGTTGATGCTAGGACTTTGAAAACGCAGGAAAGCACTTTAGTTCACAAGAGCACACTGTGCCTCTCTCCTGGTTCAAGTATCTCCATGCTGAATCGCTTTGTAGATAAACAATTTCAAACTCACAGAAAAGCGTTTTGGCGAACTGGAAATAATGGCATTTTTCTTAGCTCCCGGGCACGAGATTTCTTTGTGTATTTCAATGAAATTCTGATAAAATGATTCTCTCATGTGACCCCCATGGCTCCCAGAGTTTGGTCATCCCACCATCAGGGGTGCTTTGTTTAGAGCCATATGGATGTTTACCCTGATTAGGCGAATTTGCCTAAAAATGCCTGTTAATTTAATTCCTCAATGGTTAAAGCTAGAACTTTGAAAATGCAGAAAAGCACTTCAGATCACAAGAGCACACTGTGCTGGTCTCCTGGTTCAAGTATCTCAAAGCTGAATCACTAGGTAGCAAAACAGTTTCAAACTCACAGAAAAGCGTTTTAGCCAACTGGAAATAATCCCATGTTTCTTAGCTTCTGGGTACTAGGTTTTTTTGTGTATTTAAATGAAACTCTGACAAAATGATTCTCTCTTGTGCCCCTCATGGCTCCCCAAATTTGGTCATCCCAGCATCACGGGTTTTTTGTTTAGAGCCTATTGGATATTTACCCTGATTAGGTGAATTTCACTGAAAACGCCTGTTAGTTTAATTTCTCAATGGTTAATGCTAGAACTTTGAAAATGCAGGAAAGCACTTTAGTTCACCAGAGCACAGTGTGCTTCTCTCCTGGTTCAAGTATCTCAAAGCTGAATCACTAGGTAGCAAAAGAGATTCAAACTCACAGAAAAGCGCTTTAGCCAAGTGGAAATAATCCCATGTTTCTTAGCTTCTGGGTACTAGGTTTCTTTGAGTATTTCAATGAAACTCTGACAAAATGATTCTCTCTTGTTCCCCTCATGGCTCCCTAAATTTGGTCATCCCACCATCATGGGTTTTTTGCTTAAAGCCTATTGGATGTTTATCCTGATTAGGCAAATTTCACTGAAAATGCCTGTTAGGTTAATTCCTCAATGGTTAATGCTAGAACTTTGAAAACGCAGAAAAGCACTTTAGATCACAAGAGCACACTGTGCATATCTCCTGGTTCAAGTATCTCAAAGCTGAATCACTAGGTAGTAAAAGAGTTTCAAACTCACAGAAAAGCGTTTTAGCCAACTGGAAATAATTCCATATTTCTTAGCTTCCGGGCACTAGGTTTCTTTTGTGTATACCAATGAAACTCTGAAAAAATGATTCTCTCATGTGCCCCTCATGGCTCTCCAAGTTTGGTCATCCCACCATCATGTGTATTTTGTTTAGAGCCAATTGGATATTTACCCTGATTAGGAGAATTTGACAGAAAACTCCTGTTAGATTAATTTCTCAATGGTTAATGCTAGAACTTTGAAAACGCAGAAAAGCATGTCAGATCACAAGAGCACACTGTGCTTCTCTCCTGGTTCAAGTATCTCAAAGCTGAATCACTAGGTAGCAAAAGAGAATCAAACACACAAAGCTGAATCACTAGGTAGCAAAAGAGAATCAAACACACAAAAAAGCGTTTTAGCCAACTGGAAATAATCCCATGTTTCTTAGCTTCTGGGTACTAGGTTTCTTTGTGTATTTCAATGAAACTCTGACAAAATGATTCTCTCTTGTGCTCCTCATGGCTACCCAAATTTGGTCATCCCACCATCACAGGTTTTTTTTTAGAGCCTATTGGATTTTTACCCTGATTAGGCGAATTTCACTGAAAATGCCTGTTAGTTTAATTCCTCAATGGTTAATGCTAAAACTTTGAAAACGCAGAAAAGCACTTCAGATCTCAAGAGCATACTGTGCTTCTCTCCTGGTTCAAGTATCTCAAAGCTGAATCACTATATAGCAAAAGAGTTTCAAACTCACAGAAAAGCGTTTTAGCCAAGTGGAAATAATCCCATGTTTCTTAGCTTCTGGGCACTAGGTTTCTTTGTGTATATCAATGAAACTCTGAAAAAATGATTCTCTCATGTGCCCCTCATGGCTCCCCACGTTTGATCATTCCACCATCACGTGTATTTTTTTTAGTGCCTATTGGATATTTACCCTGATTAGGCGAAATAGACTGAAAACGCCTGTTAGTTTAATTTTTCAATGGTTAATGCTAGAACTTTGAAAATGCAGAAAAGCACATCAGATCACAAGAGCACACAATGCTTCTTTCCTGGTTCAAGTATCTCAAACGTGAATCACTAGGTAGCAAAAGAGTTTCAAACTCACAGAATAGTGTTTATGCAAACTGGAAATAATCCCATGTTTCTTAGCTTCTGGGTTTTAGGTTTCTTTGTGTATTTCAATGAAACTCTGAAAAAATGATTCTCTCTTGTGCCCCTCATGGCTCCCCAAATTTGGTCATCCCACCATCACGGGTTTTTTGTTTAAAGCCTATTGGATGTTTACCCTGATTAGGCGAATTTCACTGAAAACGCCGGTTAGTTTAATTAATCAATGGTAAATGCTAGAACTTTGAAAACGCAGAAAAGCACTTCTGATCACAAGAGCACACTGTGCTTCTCTCTTGGTTCAAGTATCTCAAAGCTGAATCACTAGGTAGCAAAAGAGTTTCAAACTCACAGAAAAGCGTTTTAGCCAACTGGATGTAATTCCATGTTTCCTAGCTTCTGGGCACTAGGTTTCTTTGTGTATACCAATGAAACTCTGAAAAAAGGATTCTCTCATGTGCCCCTCATGGCTCCCCATGTTTGGTCATCCCACCATCACGTGTATTTTGTTTAGAGCCTATTGGATATTTACCCTGATTAGGAGAATTTGACAAAAAATGCCTGTTAGTTTAATTCCTCAATGGTTATTGCTAGAACTTTGAAAACGCAGAAAAGCACTTCAGATCACAAGAGCACACTGTGCTGGTCTCCTGGTTCAAGTATCTCAAACCTGAATCACTAGGTAGCAAAACAGTTTCAAACTCACAGAAAAGCGTTTTAGCCAACTGGAAATAATCCCATGTTTCTTAGCTTCTGGGTACTAGGTTTTTTTGTGTATTTAAATGAAACTCTGACAAAATGATTCTCTCTTGTGCCCCTCATGGCTCCCCAAATTTGGTCATCCCAGCATCACGGGTTTTTTGTTTAGAGCCTATTGGATATTTACCCTGATTAGGTGAATTTCACTGAAAACGCCTGTTAGTTTAATTTCTCAATGGTTAATGCTAGAACTTTGAAAATGCAGGAAAGCACTTTAGTTCACCAGAGCACAGTGTGCTTCTCTCCTGGTTCAAGTATCTCAAAGCTGAATCACTAGGTAGCAAAAGAGATTCAAACTCACAGAAAAGCGCTTTAGCCAAGTGGAAATAATCCCATGTTTCTTAGCTTCTGGGTACTAGGTTTCTTTGAGTATTTCAATGAAACTCTGACAAAATGATTCTCTCTTGTTCCCCTCATGGCTCCCTAAATTTGGTCATCCCACCATCATGGGTTTTTTGCTTAAAGCCTATTGGATGTTTATCCTGATTAGGCAAATTTCACTGAAAATGCCTGTTAGGTTAATTCCTCAATGGTTAATGCTAGAACTTTGAAAACGCAGAAAAGCACTTTAGATCACAAGAGCACACTGTGCATATCTCCTGGTTCAAGTATCTCAAAGCTGAATCACTAGGTAGTAAAAGAGTTTCAAACTCACAGAAAAGCGTTTTAGCCAACTGGAAATAATTCCATATTTCTTAGCTTCCGGGCACTAGGTTTCTTTGTGTATACCAATGAAACTCTGAAAAAATGATTCTCTCATGTGCCCCTCATGGCTCTCCAAGTTTGGTCATCCCACCATCATGTGTTTTTTGTTTAGAGCCAATTGGATATTTACCCTGATTAGGAGAATTTGACAGAAAACTCCTGTTAGATTAATTTCTCAATGGTTAATGCTAGAACTTTGAAAACGCAGAAAAGCATGTCAGATCACAAGAGCACACTGTGCTTCTCTCCTGGTTCAAGTATCTCAAAGCTGAATCACTAGGTAGCAAAAGAGAATCAAACACACAAAAAAGCGTTTTAGCCAACTGGAAATAATCCCATGTTTCTTAGCTTCTGGGTACTAGGTTTCTTTGTGTATTTCAATGAAACTCTGACAAAATGATTCTCTCTTGTGCTCCTCATGGCTACCCAAATTTGGTCATCCCACCATCACAGGTTTTTTTTTAGAGCCTATTGGATTTTTACCCTGATTAGGCGAATTTCACTGAAAATGCCTGTTAGTTTAATTCCTCAATGGTTAATGCTAAAACTTTGAAAACGCAGAAAAGCACTTCAGATCTCAAGAGCATACTGTGCTTCTCTCCTGGTTCAAGTATCTCAAAGCTGAATCACTATATAGCAAAAGAGTTTCAAACTCACAGAAAAGCGTTTTAGCCAAGTGGAAATAATCCCATGTTTCTTAGCTTCTGGGCACTAGGTTTCTTTGTGTATATCAATGAAACTCTGAAAAAATGATTCTCTCATGTGCCCCTCATGGCTCCCCACGTTTGATCATTCCACCATCACGTGTATTTTTTTAGTGCCTATTGGATATTTACCCTGATTAGGCGAAATAGACTGAAAACGCCTGTTAGTTTAATTTTTCAATGGTTAATGCTAGAACTTTGAAAATGCAGAAAAGCACATCAGATCACAAGAGCACACAATGCTTCTTTCCTGGTTCAAGTATCTCAAACGTGAATCACTAGGTAGCAAAAGAGTTTCAAACTCACAGAATAGTGTTTATGCAAACTGGAAATAATCCCATGTTTCTTAGCTTCTGGGTTTTAGGTTTCTTTGTGTATTTCAATGAAACTCTGAAAAAATGATTCTCTCTTGTGCCCCTCATGGCTCCCCAAATTTGGTCATCCCACCATCACGGGTTTTTTGTTTAAAGCCTATTGGATGTTTACCCTGATTAGGCGAATTTCACTGAAAACGCCAGTTAGTTTAATTAATCAATGGTAAATGCTAGAACTTTGAAAACGCAGAAAAGCACTTTGATCACAAGAGCACACTGTGCTTCTCTCTTGGTTCAAGTATCTCAAAGCTGAATCACTAGGTAGCAAAAGAGTTTCAAACTCACAGAAAAGCGTTTTAGCCAACTGGATGTAATTCCATGTTTCCTAGCTTCTGGGCACTAGGTTTCTTTGTGTATACCAATGAAACTCTGAAAAAAGGATTCTCTCATGTGCCCCTCATGGCTCCCCATGTTTGGTCATCCCACCATCACGTGTATTTTGTTTAGAGCCTATTGGATATTTACCCTGATTAGGAGAATTTGACAAAAAATGCCTGTTAGTTTAATTCCTCAATGGTTATTGCTAGAACTTTGAAAACGCAGAAAAGCACTTCAGATCACAAGAGCACACTGTGCTTCTCTCCTGGTTCAAGTACCTCATCGCTGAATCACTAGGTAGCAAAAGAGTTTCAAACACACAGAAAAGCGTTTTAGCGAAATGGAAATACTTCCCTGTTTCTTACCTTCTGGGCACTAGGTTTCTTTGTGTATTTCAATGAAACTCTGAAAAAATGATTCTCTCATGGGCCCCTCATGGCTCCCCAAGTTTGGTCATCCCACCATCACATAATTTTTGTTTAGAGCCTATTGGATGTTTACCCTGATTAGGCGAAAATGCCTGAAAACGCCTGTTAGTTTAATTCCACAATGGTTGATGCTACGACTTTGAAAACGCAGGAAAGCACTTTATTTCAAAAGAGCACACTGTGCCTCTCTCCTGGTTCAAGTATCTCCATGCTGAATCGCTTTGTAGAAAAACAGTTTCAAACTCACAGAAAAGCGTTTTAGCGAACTGGAAATAATGGCATCTTTCTTAGCTCCCGGGCACGAGATTTCTTTGTGTATTTCAATGAAACTCTGATAAAATGATTCTCTCATGTGACCCCCTTGGCTCCCAAAGTTTGGTCATCCCACCATCACGGGTGCTTTGTTTAGAGCCATATGGATGTTTACCCTGATTAGGCGAATTTGCCTGAAAAATCCTGTTAGTTTAATTCCTAAATGGTTAATGCTAGAACTTTGAAAATGCAGAACAGCACTTTAGTTCACATGAGCACATGTGCTTCTGTCCTGGTTCACATATTTTAAAACTGAAATGCTTCATAGCAAAACAGTTTCAAACTTACAGAAATAATTTCCTGTTTCTTAGCTCTTGTGCACGAGGTTTTTTTGTGTATTTCAATGAAACTGTGATAAAATGATTCTCTCATGTGCCCCTCAAGGATCCCCAAGTTTGGTCATCCCACCATCATGCGTGTTTTGTTTGCAGTCGATTGGATGTTTACCCTGATTAGGCGATAATGCCTGAAAACGCCTGTTAGTTTAATTCCACAATGGTTGATGCTAGGATTTTGAAAACGTAGGAAAGCACTTTAGTTCACAAGAGGACACTGTGCCTCTCTCCTGGCTCAAGTATCTCCAAGGTGAATCTCTTTGTAGCAAATAGTTTCAAACTCACAGATAAGCGTTTTAGGGAACTGGAAATAATGGCTTCTTTCTTAGCTCCAGGGCACGAGATTTCTTTGTGTATTTCAAAGAAACTCTGATAAAATGATTCTCCCATGTGACCCCTTGGCTCCCAAAGTTTGGTCATCCCACCATCACGGGTGCTGTGTTTAGAGCCATATGGATGTTTACCCGGATTAGGCGAATTTGCCTGAGAACGCCTGTTAGTTTAATTCCTAAATGGTTAATGCTAGAACTTTGAAAATGCAGGAAAGCACTTTAGTTCACAAGAGCCCATGTGCTTCTCTACTGGTTCACATATCTCAAAACTGAATCGCTTCATAGCAAAACATTTTGAAACTTACAGAAAAGCAATTAAGCGAACTGGAAATTATTGCCGGATTCTTAGCTCTGGGTACGACCTTTCTTTGTGTATTTCAATATAACTCAGAAAAAATTATTCTCTCATGTGCCCTTCATGGCTGCCCAAGTTTGGTCATCCCACCATCACGGGTGTTTTTTTTACAGTCGATTGGATGTTTACCCTGATTAGGCGAAATGCCTGAAAAACGCCTGTTAGTTTAATTCCAAAATGGTTAATGCTAGAACTGTAAAAACTCAGAACAGTACTTTAGTTTACAAGAGCACACTGTGCTTCTGTCCAGTTCACGTATCTCAAAGCTGAATCGCTTTTTACCAAAACAGTTTCAAACTCACAGAAAAGATATTTAGCGAACTAGAAATAATTGCCTGTTTCTTAGCTCTGGGCACGAAGGTTTCTTTGTGTATTTCAATGTAACTGTGATAAAATGATTCTCTCATGTGGCCCACATGGCTCCCCAAGTTTGGTCATCCCACCATCACAGGTGTTTTGTTTACAGTCTATTGGATGTTTACCCTGATTAGGCGAAAATGCCTGAAAACGCCTGTGAATTTAATTCCTAAATGGTTAATGCTAGAACTTTAAAAACGCAGAACAACACTTTAGTTCACAAGAGCATACTCTGCTTCTCTTTTGGTTCAAGTATCTCCAAGCCGAATCACTTTGTAGCAAAACAGTTTCAAACTCACAGAAAAATGTTTTAGTGAACTGGAAATAATGGCCTGTTTCTTAGCTCCTGGGCACGAGATTTCTTGGTGTATTTCAGTGAAACTCTGATAAAATGATTCTCTCATGTGACCCCCTTGGCTCCCAAAGTTTGGTCATCCCACTATCACGGGTGCTTTGTTTAGAGCCTTATTGATGTTTATTCTTATTAGGCAAATTTTCCTGAAAACGCCTGTTAGATTAATTCATCAATGGTTAACACTAGAACTTTGAAAATGTGGAAAAGCACTTTAGTTCACAAGAGCACACTGTGCTTCTGTCCTGGTTCACATATCTCAAAGCTGAATCGCTTGGTAGCAAAACAGTTTTAAACTCACATAAAAGAATTTTAGTAAAACTAGAAATAATTGCCTGTTTCTTAGATCTTGGGCACGAGGTTTCTTTGTGTATTTCAATGAAACTCTGATAAAATGATTCTCTGATAATGCCCCCCATGGGTCCCAAAGTTTGGTTATCCCACATTTACCGGTACTTTTTTAAAGCCTTATGGATATTTACCCTGATTAGGCAAATTTGCCTCAAATCACCTGTTAGTTTAATACCTCAAAAGTTAATTCTAGAACTTTGAAAATGCAGAAAAGCACTTTATCTCAGAAGAGGACACTGTGCTTTTGTCCTGATTACATATCTCAAAGCTGAATCGCTTAGGTAGCAAAACAGTTTCAAACTCACAGAAAAGCGTTTAGGAACTAGAAATAATTGCCATGTTTCTTAGCTCTTGGGCACAAGATTTCTTTGTGTATTTCAATGAAACTCTGATAAAATGATTCTCTCACGTGCCCCTCGTGGCTCCCCAAGTTGGTCATCCCACCATCACGGGTGTTTTGTTTACAGCCTATTGGATATTTACGGTGATTAGGCGAATTTGCGTGAAAACGCCGTTAGTTTAATTTCTCAATGGTTGATGATAGGACTTTGAAAACGCAAAAAAGCACTTTAGATCACAAGAGCACACTGTGCTTTTCTTCTGGTTCAAGTATCTCAAAGCTGAATCACTTTTTATCAAAACAGTTTCAAACTCACAGAAAAGCGCTTTATCGAACTGGAAATAATTGCCATGTTTCTTATCTTCTTGGACAGGAGGTTTCTTTGTGTATTTCAATGAAACTCTGAAAAAATGATTCTCTCTTGTTTCCCCTCATGGCTCCCCAAGTTTGGTAATCACCACCATCCTGGGTTTTTTGTTTCAGCTTCTTGGATGTTTACCCTGATTAGGCAAATTTGACTGAAAATGCCTGTTAGTTTAATTCCTCAATGGTTAATGCTAGAACTTTGAAAACGCAGAAAAGCACTTCAGATCACAAGAGCACACTGTGCTGCTCTCCTGGTTCAAGATCTCAAAGCTGAATCACTAGGTAGCAATACAGTTTTCAAACTCACAGAAAAGCGTTTTAGCCAACTGGAAGTAATCCCATGTTTCTTAGCTTCTGGGTACTAGGTTTCTTTGTGTATTTCAACGAAACTCTGACAAAATGATTCTCCTCTTGTGCCCCTCATGGCTCCCCAAATTTGGTCATCCCACCATCACGGATTTTTTGTTTAGAGCCTATTGGATATTTACCCTGATTAGGTGAATTTCACTGAAAACGCCTGTTAGTTTAATTTCTCAATGGTTAAAGCTAGAACTATGAAAACGCAGGAAAAGCAGTTTATTTCACACCAGAGCACAGTGTGCTTCTCTCCTGGTTCAAGTATCTCAAAGCAGAATCACTAGGTAGCAAAAGAGTTTCAAACTCACAGAAAAGCGTTTTAGCCAAGTGGAAATAATCCCATGTTTCTTAGCTTCTGGTACTAGGTTTCTTTGAGTATTTCAATGAAACTCTGAAAAAATGATTCTCTCTTGTTCCCCTCATGCCTCCCCAAATTTGGTCATCCCACCATCACTGTTTTTTTGTTTAGTGCCTATTGGATGTTTACCCTGATTAGGATGAATTTCACTGAAAATGCCTGTTAGGTTTAATTCTCAATGGTTAATGCTAGAACTTTGAAAACGCAGAAAAGCACTTCAGATCACAGGAGCACACTGTGCTGCTCTCCTGGTTCAAGTATCTCAAAGCTGAATCACTAGGTAGCAAAAGAGTTTCAAACTCACAAAAAAGGTGTTTTAGCCAAGTGGAAATAATTTCATGTTTCTTAGCTTCTGGGTACTAGGTTTCTTTGTGTATTTCAATGAAACTCTGACAAAATGATTCTCTCTTGTGCCCCTCAGGGCTCCCCAAAGTTTGGTCATTCCACCATTAAGGGTTTTATGTTTAGAGCCTATTGGATATTTACCCTGATTATTTGAATTTCACTGAAAACGCCTGTTAGTTTAATTTCTCATGGTTAATGCTAGAACTTTGAAAATGCAGGAAAGCACTTTAGTTCACCAGAGCACAGTGTGCTTCTCTCCTACTTCAAGTATCTCAAAGCATGAATCACTATGTAGCAAAAGAGTTTCAAACTCACAGAAAAGCGTTTTAGCCAAGTGGAAATAATCCATGTTTCTTAGCTTCTGGGTACTAGGTTTCTTTGAGTATTAATTCAATGAAACTCTGAAAAAATGATTCTCTCTTGATCCCCTCATGGCTCCCCAAATTTGGTCATCCCACCATCACGGGTTTTTTGTTTAGAGCCTATTGGATGTTACCCTGATTAGGCGAATTTTACTGAAAATGCCTGTTAGGTTAATTCCTCAATGGTTTATTGCTAGAACTTTCAAAACGCAGAAAATCACTTCAGATCACAAGAGCACACTGTGCTTTCTCTCCTGGTTCAAGTACCTCAAAGCTGAATCACTAGGTAGCAAAAGAGTTTCAAACACACAGAAAAGCGTTTTAGGGAATTGGAAATATATTTCCCTGTTTCTTACCTTCTGGGCACTAGGTCTCTTTGTGTATTTCAATGAAACTCTGAAAAAATGATTCTCTCATGGGGCCGCTCATGGCTCCCCAAGTTTGGTCAATCCCACCATCACGTGTTTTTTTGTTTAGAGCCTATTGGATATTTTCCCTGATTAGGCGAAAATGCCTGAAAACGCCTGTTAGTTTAATTCCACAATGGTTGATGCTAGGACTTTGAAAACGCAGGAAAGCACTTTAGTTCACAAGAGCACACTGTGCCTCTCTCCTGGTTCAAGTATCTCCATGCTGAATCACTTTGTAGAAAAACAGTTTTCAACCTCACAGAAAAGCATTCTAGCGAACTGGAAATAATGGCATTTTTCTTAGCTCCCGGGCAGGAAGATTTCTTTGTGTATTTCAATGAAACTCTGACAAAATGATTCTCTCATGTGACCCCCTTGGCTCCCAAAGTTTGGTCATCCCACCATCACGGGTGCTTTGTTTAGAGCCATATGGATGTTTACCTTGATTAGGCGAATATTGCCTGAAAACGCCTGTTAGTTTAATTCCTAAATGGTTAATGCTAGAACTTTGAAAATGCAGAAAAGCACTTTACTTCACAAGAGCAGTTGTGCTTCTGTCCTGGTTCACATATCTCAAAACTGAATCGCTTCATAGCAAAACGGTTTCAAATTTAAAGAAAAGCAATTTAGCGAACTAGAAATAATTGCCTGTTTCTTAGCTCTTGGCACGATGTTTCTTTGTGTATTTCAATGAAACTGTGATAAAATTATTCTCTCATGTGTCCCTCAAGGATCCCCAAGTTTGGTCATCCCACCATCACGGGGTTCTTTGTTTAGAGCCATATGGATGTTTACCTTGATTAGGCGAATTTGCCTGAAAACGCCTGTTAGTTAATTTCTAAATGGTTAATACTAGAACATTTAAAAATGGAGAAAAGCATGGCAGATCTCAAGAGCACCCTGTGCTTCTGTCCTGGTTCAAGTATCTCAAAGCTGAATAACTAGGTAGCAAAAGAGTTTCAAACTCACAGAAAAGCGTTTTAGCCAACTGGAAATAATCCCATGTTTCTTAGCTTCTGGGCACTAGATTTCTTTGTGTATATCAATGAAACTCTGAAAAAGTGATTCTCTCATGTGCCCCTCATGGCTCCCCAAGTTTTGGTCATCAAAACCATCACGTGTATTTTGTTTAGAGCCTATTGGATATTTACCCTGATTAGGCGAATTTGACATGAAAACGCCTTTTAGTTTAATTACTCAATGGTTAATGCTAGAACTTTGAAAATGCAGAAAAGCACTTCAGATCACAAGAGCACACAGTGCCTCTTTCCTGGTTCAAGTATCTCAAACCTGAATCACTAGGTAGCAAAAGAGTTTCAAACTCACAGAAAAGCTTTTTAGCAAACAGGAAATAATCCCATGTTTCTTAGCTTCTGGGTCCTAGGTTTCTTTGTTTATTTCAATGAAACTCTAAAAAATGATTCTCTCTTGTTCCCCTCATGGCTCCCCAAACTTTGGTCATCCCACCATCATGGGTTTTTTGTTTATAGCCTATTGTATGTTTAGCCTGATTAGGCAAATTTCACTGAAAATGCCTGTTAGTTTAATTCCTCAATGGTTAATGCTAGAACTTTGAAAACGCAGAAAAGCACTTCAGATCACAAGAGCACACTGTGCTGCTCTCCTGGTTCAAGGATCTCAAAGCTGAATCACTAGGTAGCAATACAGTTTCAAACTCACAGAAAAGCGTTTTAGCCAACTGGAAGTAAATCCCATGTTTCTTAGCTTCTGGGTACTAGGTTTCTTTGTGTATTTCAACGAAACTCTGACAAAATGATTCTCTCTTGTGCCCCTCATGGCTCCCCAAATTTGGTCATACCCACCATCACGGATTTTTTGTTTAGAGCCTATTGGATATTTTACCCTGATTAGGTGAATTTCACTGAAAACGCCTGTTAGTTTAATTTTCTCAATGGTTAATGCTAGAACTATGAAAACGCAGGAAAGCAGTTTAGTTCACCAGAGCACAGTGTGCTTCTCTCCTGGTTCAAGTATCTCAAAGCAGAATCACTAGGTAGCAAAAGAGTTTCAAACTCACAGAAAAGCGTTTTAGCCAAGTGGAAATAATCCCATGTTTCTTAGCTTCTGTGGTACTAGGTTTCTTTGAGTATTTCAATGAAACTCTGAAAAAATGATTCTCTCTTGTTCCCCTCATGGCTCCCCAAATTTGGTCATCCCACCATCACTGGTTTTTTGTTTAGTGCCTATTGGATGTTTACCCTGATTAGGTGAATTTCACTGAAAATGCCTGTTAGGTTAATTCCTCAATGGTTGTTGCTAGAACTTTGAAAACGCAGAAAACCACTTCAGATCACAAGAGCACACTGTGCTTCTTCTCTCCTGGTTCAAGTACCTCAATGCTGAATCACTAGGTACCAAAAGAGTTTCAAACACACAGAAAAGCATTTTAGCGAATTGGAAATACTTCCCTGTTTCTTACCTTCTGGGCACTAGGTTTGTTTGTGTATTTCAATAAAACTCTGAAAAATTGATTCTCTCATGGGCCCCTCATGGCTCCCCAAGTTTGGTCATCCCACCATTACGTGTTTTTTGTTTAGAGCCTTTTGGATGTTTACCCTGATTAGGCGAAAATGCCTGAAAACGCCTGTGAGTTTACTTCCACAATGGTTGATGCTAGGACTTTGAAAACGCAGGAAAGCACTTTATTTCACAAGAGCACACTGTGCCTCTCTCCTGGTTCAAGTATCTCCATGCTGAATCGCTTTGTAGATAAACAATTTCAAACTCACAGAAAAGCGTTTTGGCGAACTGGAAATAATGGCATTTTTCTTAGCTCCCGGGCACGAGATTTCTTTGTGTATTTCAATGAAATTCTGATAAAATGATTCTCTCATGTGACCCCCATGGCTCCCAGAGTTTGGTCATCCCCACCATCAGGGGTGCTTTGTTTAGAGCCATATGGATGTTTACCCTGATTAGGCGAATTTGCCTGAAAATGCCTGTTAGTTTAATTCCTCAATGGTTAAAGCTAGAACTTTGAAAATGCAGAAAAGCACTTCAGATCACAAGAGCACACTGTGCTGCTCTCCTGGTTCAAGTATCTCAAAGCTGAATCACTAGGTAGCAAAACAGTTTCAAACTCACAGAAAAGCGTTTTAGCCAACTGGAAATAATCCCATGTTTCTTAGCTTCTGGGTACTAGGTTTTTTTGTGTATTTAAATGAAACTCTGAAAAAATGATTCTCTCTTTGTGCCCCTCATGGCTCCCCAAATTTGGTCATCCCAGCATCACGGGTTTTTTTGTTTAGAGCCTATTGGATATTTACCCTGATTAGGTGAATTTCACTGAAAACGCCTGTCTTAGTTTAATTTCTCAATGGTTAATGCTAGAACTTTGAAAATGCAGGAAAGCACTTTAGTTCACCAGAGCACAGTGTGCTTCTCTCCTGGTTCAAGTATCTCAAAGCTGAATCACTAGGTAGCAAAAGAGATTCAAACTCACAGAAAAGCGCTTTAGCCAAGTGGAAATAATCCCATGTTTCTTAGCTTCTGGGTACTAGGTTTCTTTGAGTATTCAATGAAACTCTGACAAAATGATTCTCTCTTTGTTCCCCTCATGGCTCCCTAAATTTGGTCATCCCACCATCATGGGTTTTTTGCTTAAAGCCTATTGGATGTTTATCCTGATTAGGCGAATTTCACTGAAAATGCCTGTTAGGTTAATTCCTCAATGGTTAATGCTAGAACTTTGAAAACGCAGAAAAGCACTTTAGATCACAAGAGCACACTGTGCATATCTCCTGGTTCAAGTATCTCAAAGCTGAATCACTAGGTAGTAAAAGAGTTTCAAACTCACAGAAAAGCGTTTTTAGCCAACTGGAAATAATTCCATATTTCTTAGCTTCCGGGCACTAGTTTCTTTGTGTATACCAATGGAAACTCTGAAAAAAATGATTCTCTCATGTGCCCCTCATGGCTCTCCAAGTTTGGTCATCCCACCATCATGTGTATTTTGTTTAGAGCCAATTGGATATTTACCCTGATTAGGAGAATTTGACAGAAAACTCCTGTTAGATTAATTCCTCAATGGTTAATGCTAGAACTTTGAAAACGCAGAAAAGCATGTCAGATCACAAGAGCACACTGTGCTTCTCTCCTGGTTCAAGTATCTCAAAGCTGAATCACTAGGTAGCAAAAGAGAATCAAACACACACAAAAAAGCGTTTTAGCCAACTGGAAATAATCCCATGTTTCTTAGCTTCTGGGTACTAGGTTTCTTTGTGTATTTCAATGAAACTCTGACAAAATGATTCTCTCTTGTGCTCCTCATGGCTACCCAAATTTGGTCATCCCACCATCACAGGTTTTTTTTTAGAGCCTATTGGATGTTTACCCTGATTAGGCGAATTTCACTGAAAATGCCTGTTAGTTTAATTCCTCAATGGTTAATGCTAAAACTTTGAAAACGCAGAAAAGCACTTCAGATCTCAAGAGCATACTGTGCTTCTCTCCTGTTCAAGTATCTCAAAGCTGAATCACTATATAGCAAAAGAGTTTTTCAAACTCACAGAAAAGCGTTTTAGCCAAGTGGAAATAATCCCATGTTTCTTAGCTTCTGGGCACTAGGTTTTCTTTGTGTATATCAATGAAACTCTGAAAAAATGATTCTCTCATGTGCCCCTCATGGCTCCCCACGTTTGATCATTCCACCATCACGTGTATTTTTTTAGTGCCTATTGGATATTTACCCTGATTAGGCGAAATAGACTGAAAAACGCCTGTTAGTTTAATATTTTCAATGGTTAATGCTAGGAACTTTGAAAATGCAGAAAAGCACATCAGATCACAAGAGCACACAATGCTTCTTTCCTGGTTCAAGTATCTCAAACCTGAATCACTAGGTAGCAAAAGAGTTTCAAACTCACAGAATAGTGTTTATGCAAACTGGAAATAATCCCATGTTTCTTAGCTTCTGGGTTTTAGGTTTCTTTGTGTATTTCAATGAAACTCTGAAAAAATGATTCTCTCTTGTGTCCCTCAAGGATCCCCAAGTTTTGGTCATCCCACCATCACGGTTTCTTGTTTAGAGCCTATTGGATGTTTACCCTGATTAGGCGAATTTCACTGAAAACACCGGTTAGTTTTAATTAATCAATGGTAAATGCTAGAACTTTGAAAACGCAGAAAAGCACTTCTGATCACAAGAGCAAACTGTGCTTCTCTCTTGGTTCAAGTATCTCAAAGCTGAATCACTAGGTAGCAAAAGAGTTTCAAACTCACAGAAAAGCGTTTTAGCCAACTGGAAATAATCCCATGTTTCTTAGCTTCTGGCACTAGATTTCTTTGTGTATATCAATGAAACTCTGAAAAAGTGATTCTCTCATGTGCCCCTCATGGCTCCCCAAGTTTGGTCATCAAAACCATCACGTGTTATTTTGTTTAGAGCCTATTGGATATTTACCCTGATTAGGCGAATTTGACAGAAAACGCCTTTTAGTTTAATTACTCAATGGTTAATGCTAGAACTTTGAAAGTGCAGAAAAGCACTTCAGATCACAAGAGCACACAGTGCCTCTTTCCCTGGTTCAAGTATCTCAAACCTGAATCACTAGGTAGTGCAAAAGAGTTTCAAACTCACAGAAAAGCTTTTAGCAAACAGGAAATAATCCCATGTTTCTTAGCTTCTGGGTCCTAGTTTCTTTGTTTATTTCAATGAAACTCTAAAAAATGATTCTCTCTTGTTCCCCTCATGGCTCCCCAAATTTGGTCATCCCACCATCATGGTTTTTTTGTTTATAGCCTATTGTATGTTTAGCCTGATTAGGCAAATTTCACTGAAAATGCCTGTTAGTTTAATTCCTCAATGTTAATGCTAGAACTTTGAAAACGCAGAAAAGCACTTCAGATCACAAGAGCACACTGTGCTGCTCTCCTGTTCAAGTATCTCAAATCTGAATCACTAGGTAGCAATACAGTTTCAAACTCACAGAAAAGCGTTTTAGCCAACTGGAAGTAATCCCATGTTTCTTAGCTTCTGGGTACTAGGTTTCTTTGTGTATTTCAACGAAACTCTGACAAAATGATTCTCTCTTGTGCCCCTCATGGCTCCCCAAATTTGGTCATCCCACCATCACGGATTTTTGTTTAGAGCCTATTGGATATTTACCCTGATTAGGTGAATTTCACTGAAAACGCCTGTTAGTTTAATTTCTCAATGGTTTTGATGCTAGAACTATGAAAACGCAGGAAAGCAGTTTAGTTCACCAGAGCACAGTGTGCTTCTCTCCTGGTTCAAGTATCTCAAAGCAGAATCACTAGGTAGCAAAAGAGTTTCAAACTCACAGAAAAGCGTTTTAGCCAAGTGGAAATAATCCCATGTTTCTTAGCTTCTGGGTACTAGGTTTCTTTGAGTATATCAATGAAACTCTGAAAAAATGATTCTCTCTTGATCCCCTCATGGCTCCCCAAATTTGGTCATCCCCCACCATCACTGGTTTTTTGTTTAGTGCCTATTGGATGTTTACCCTGATTAGGTGAATTTCACTGAAAATGCCTGTTAGGTTAATTCCTCAATGGTTATTGCTAGAACTTTGAAAACGCAGAAAACCACTTCAGATCACAAGAGCACACTGTGCTTCTCTCCTGGTTCAAGTACCTCAATGCTGAATCACTAGGTAGCAAAAGAGTTTCAAACACACAGAAAAGCATTTTAGCGAATTGGAAATACTTCCCTGTTTTCTTACCTTCTGGGCACTAGGTTTGTTTGTGTATTTCAATAAAACTCTGAAAAAAATGATTCTCTCATGGGCCCCTCATGGCTCCCCAAGTTTGGTCATCCCACCATTACATGTTTTTTGTTTAGAGCCTTTTGGATGTTTACCCTGATTAGGCGAAAATGCCTGAAAACGCCTGTGAGTTTACTTCCACAATGGTTGATGCTAGGACTTTGAAAACGGAGGAAAGCACTTTAGTTCACAAGAGCACACTGTGCCTCTCTCCTGGTTCAAGTATCTCCATGCTGAATCGCTTTGTAGATAAACAATTTCAAACTCACAGAAAAGCGTTTTTGGCGAACTGGAAATAATGGCATTTTTCTTAGCTCCCGGCACGAGATTTCTTTGTGTATTTCAATGAAATTCTGATAAAATGATTCTCTCATGTGACCCCCATGGCTCCCAGAGTTTGGTCATCCCACCATCAGGGGTGCTTTGTTTAGAGCCATATGGATGTTTACCCTGATTAGGCGAATTTGCCTGAAAATGCCTGTTAGTTTAATTCCTCAATGGTTAAAGCTAGAACTTTGAAAATGCAGAAAAGCACTTCAGACCACAAGAGCACACTGTGCTGCTCTCCTGGTTCAAGTATCTCAAAGCTGAATCACTAGTAGCAAAACATTTTCAAACTCACAGAAAAGCGTTTTTAGCCAACTGGAAATAATCCCATGTTTCTTAGCTTCTGGGTACTAGGTTTTTTTTGTGTATTTAAATGACACTCTGAAAAAATGATTCTCTCTTGTGCCCCTCATGGCTCCCCAAATTTGGTCATCCCAGCATCACGGGTTTTTTGTTTAGAGCCTATTGGATATTTACCCTGATTAGGTAAAGTTTTTCACTGAAAACGCCTGTTAGTTTAATTTCTCAATGGTTAATGCTAGAACTTTGAAAATGCAGGAAAGCACTTTAGTTCACCAGAGCACAGTGTGCTTCTCTCCTGGTTCAAGTATCTCAAAGCTGAATCACTAGGTAGCAAAAGAGATTCAAACTCACAGAAAAGCGCTTTTAGCCAAGTGAAATAATCCCATGTTTCTTAGCTTCTGGGTACTAGGTTTCTTTGAGTATTTCAATGAAACTCTGACAAAATGATTCTCTCTTGTTCCCCTCATGGCTCCCTAAATTTGGTCATCCCACCATCATGGTTTTTTTGCTTAAAGCCTATTGGATGTTTTATCCTGATTAGGCGAATTTCACTGAAAATGCCTGTTAGGTTAATTCCTCAATGGTTAATGCTAGAACTTTGAAAACGCAGAAAAGCACTTCAAATCACAAGAGCACACTGTGCATATCTCCTGGTTCAAGTATCTCAAAGCTGAATCACTATATAGCAAAAGAGTTTTCAAACTCACAGAATAGTGTTAATATGCAAACTGGAAATAATCCCATGTTTCTTAGCTTCTGGGTTTTAGGTTTCTTTGTGTATTTCAATGAAACTCTGAAAAAATGAATCTCTCCTCTTGTGCCCTCATGGCTCCCCAAATTTGGTCATACCCACCATCACGGGTTTTTTTGTTTAGAAGCCTATTGGATGTTTACCCTGATTAGGCGAATTTCACTGAAAACGCCGGTTAGTTTAATTAATCAATGGTAAATGCTAGAACTTTGAAAACGCAGAAAAGCACTTCTGATCACAAGAGCACACTGAGCTTCTCTCTTGGTTCAAGTATCTCAAAGCTGAATCACTAGGTAGCAAAAGAGTTTCAAACTCACAGAAAAGCGTTTTAGCCAACTGGATGTAATTCCATGTTTCCTAGCTTCTGGGCACTAGGTTTCTCTTTGTGTATACCAATGAAACTCTGAAAAAATGATTCTCTCATGTGCCCCTCATGGCTCCCCATGTTTGGTCATCCCACCATCACGTGTATTTTGTTTAGAGCCTATTGGATATTTATTACCCTGATTAGGAGAATTTGACAAAAAATGCCTGTTAGTTTAATTCCTCAATGGTTAATTGCTAGAACTTTGAAAACGCAGAAAAGCACTTCAGATCACAAGAGCACACTGTGCTTCTCTCCTAGGTTCAAGTACCTCATCGCTGAATCACTAGGTAGGAAAAGAGTTTCAAACAGCACAGAAAAGCGTTTTCGCGAAATGGAAATACTTCCCTGTTTCTTACCTTCTGGGCACTAGGTTTCTTTGTGTATTTCAATGAAACTCTGAAAAAATGATTCTCTCATGGGCCCCTCATGGCTCCCCAAGTTTGGTCATCCCACCATCACATAATTTTTGTTTAGAGCCTATTGGATGTTTACCCTGATTAGGCGAAAATGCCTGAAAACGCCTGTTAGTTTAATTCCACAATGGTTGATGCTACGACTTTGAAAACGCAGGAAAGCACTTTATTTCAAAAGAGCACACTGTGCCTCTCTCCTGGTTCAAGTATCTCCATGCTGAATCGCTTTGTAGAAAAACAGTTTCAAACTCACAGAAAAGCGTTTTAAGCGAACTGGAAATAATGGCATCTTTCTTAGCTCCCGGGCACGAGATTTCTTGTGTGTATTTCAATGAAACTCTGATAAAATGATTCTCTCATGTGACCCCCCTTGGCTCCCAAAGTTTTGGTCATCCCACCATCACGGGTGCTTTGTTTAGAGCCATATGGATGTTTTACCCTGATTAGGCGAATTTGCCTGAAAAATCCTGTTAGTTTAATTCCTAAATGGTTAATGCAGAGAACTTTGAAAATGCAGAACAGCACTTTAGTTCACATGAGCACATGTGCTTCTGTCCTGGTTCACATATTTTAAAACTGAAATGCTGCATAGCAAAACAGTTTTTCAAACTTACAGAAATAATTTCCTGTTTCTTAGCTCTTGTGCACGAGGTTTTTTTTTGTGTATTTCAATGAAACTGTGATAAAATGATTCTCTCATGTGCCCCTCAAGGATCCCCAAGTTTGGTCATTCCCACCATCATGCGTGTTTTGTTTGCAGTCGATTGGATGTTTACCCTGATTAGGCGATAATGCCTGAAAACGCCTGTTAGATTTAATTCCACAATGGTTGATGCTAGGATTTTGAAAACGTAGGAAAGCACTTTAGTTCACAAGAGGACACTGTGCCTCTCTCCTGGCTCAAGTATCTCCAAGGTGAATCTCTTTGTAGCAAATAGTTTTCAAACTCACAGATAAGCGTTTTAGGGAACTGGAAATAATGGCTTCTTTCTTAGCTCCAGGGCACGAGATTTCTTTGTGTATTTCAAAGAAACTCTGATAAAATGATTCTCCCATGTGACCCCTTTGCTCTCCAAAGTTTGGTCATCCCACCATCACGGGTGCTGTGTTTAGAGCCATATGGATGTTTACCCGGATTAGGCGAATTTGCCTGAGAACGCCTGTTAGTTTAATTCCTAAATGGTTAATGCTAGAACTTTGAAAATGCAGGAAAGCACTTTAGTTCACAAGAGCCCATGTGCTTCTCTACTGGTTCACATATCTCAAAACTGAATCGCTTCATAGCAAAACATTTTGAAACTTACAGAAAAGCAATTAAAGCGAACTGGAAATTATTGCCGGATTCTTAGCTCCTGGGTACGACCTTTCTTTGTGTATTTCAATATAACACTCAGAAAAAATTATTCTCTCATGTGCCCTTCATGGCTGCCCAAGTTTTTGGTCATCCCACCATCACGGGTGTTTTTTTTTTACAGTCCCGATTGGATGTTTACCCTGATTAGGCGAAATGCCTGAAAACGCCTGTTAGTTTTAATTCCAAAATGGTTAAATGCTAGAACTGTAAAAACTCAGAACAGTACTTTAAGTTTACAAGAGCACACTGTGCTTCTGTCCAGTTCACGTATCTCAAAGCTGAATCGCTTTTTACCAAAACAGTTTCAAACTCACAGAAAAGATATTTAGCGAACTAGAAATAATTGCCTGTTTCTTAGCTCTGGGCACGAAGGTTTCTTTGTGTATTTCAATGTAACTGTGATAAAATGATTCTCTCATGTGGCCCACATGGCTCCCCAAGTTTGGTCATCCCACCATCACAGGTGTTTTGTTTTACAGTCTATTGGATGTTTACCCTGATTAGGCGAAAATGCCTGAAAACGCCTGTGAATTTAATTCCTAAATGGTTAATGCTAGAACTTTAAAAAACGCAGAACAACACTTTAGTTCACAAGAGCATACTCTGCTTCTCTTTTGGTTCAAGTATCTCCAAGCCGAAATCGCTTTGTAGCAAAACAGTTTCAAACTCACAGAAAAATGTTTTAGTGAACTGGAAATAAATGGCCTGTTTCTTAGCTCCTGGGCACGAGATTTCTTGGTGTATTTCAGTGAAACTCTGATAAAATGATTCTCTCAGTGACCCCCCTTGGCTCCCAAAGTTTGGTCATCCCACTATCACGGGTGCTTTGGTTTAGAGCCTTATGGATGTTTATTCTTATTAGGCAAATTTTCCTGAAAACGCCTGTTAGATTAATTCATCAATTGGTTAACACTAGAACTTTGAAAATGTGGAAAAGCACTTTAGTTCACAAGAGCACACTGTGCTTCTGTCCTGGTTCACATATCTCAAAGCTGAATCGCTTGGTAGCAAAACAGTTTTACACTCACATAAAAGAATTTTGGTAAAACTAGAAATAATTGCCTGTTTCTTAGATCTTGGGCACGAGGTTTCTTTGTGTATTTCAATGAAACTCTGATAAAATGATTCTCTGATATGCCCCCCATGGGTCCCAAAGTTTGGTATACCCACATTTACCCGTACTTTTTTTAAAGCCTTATGAAATTTACCCTGATTAGGCAAATTTGCCTCAAATCACCAGTTAGTTTAATACCTCAAAAGTTAATTCTAGAACTTTGAAAATGCAGAAAAGCACTTTATTTCAGAAGAGGACACTGTGCTTTTGTCCTTGATTACATATCTCAAAGCTGAATCGCTTGGTAGTAAAACACTTTCAAACTCACATAAAAGCGATTAAGGAACTAGAAATAATTGCCTGTTTCTTAGCTCTTGGGCACAAGATTTCTTTGTGTATTTCATTGAAACTCTGATAAAATGATTCTCTCACGTGCCCCTCGTGGCTCCCCAAGGTTGGTCATCCCACCATCACGGGTTTTTTGTTTACAGTCTATTGGATGTTTACGGTGATTAGGCGAATTTGCGTGAAAAACGCGTTAGTTTAATTTCTCAATAGATGATGATAGGACTTTGAAAACGCAAAAAAGCACTTTAGATCACAAGAGCACACTGTGCTTCTCTCCTGCTTCACATATCTC